>LPNX011232330.1:280276-341517 GCA_001517045.1 Pseudotsuga menziesii
ACATGGTCAGGCTACTTTTTGGTCCTTAAGTTTTGGAGACAAACATTCCCAAGGGGGAAGGCATGTTGTGTACTTCAACATTTTTATTTGTGTGAGAAAACCTGTTTATGAGCCATTTTGTATGATATCTCATGGTTTTTCATAATGTTTTAGTCATTATTACTTTAATATACTATACAAATCACTTTTATTAAATAGAGGCTTTGCTAAACAAGGTTTCAAGTAGATAATTAGTGTGATTAAGAATACTGATCTACAAGTTGATAATTAGTGCAATTAAGATTATTGATCTACCCCCATAAATGTAGCTTGGGCCACAAGTTAGGGCGTTAATCCCCCTTGTCTAAATAAGGGTCTTTCCCTTCACTTATAATATTAATCAAACCATAATACTCTTTTGAAATCGAGTATATTTTGGATAAGTCTTTCTCCTCATTCGGATTTGAAGGAAAAATCCACTCTTGGGTGTACAAATGCCCCCTAATGTTATCAACAAATTTGGCTCATTCACCCACTACTGTGTTTCAATCAAATCGACATGCCCTGTTGAGACCAATTCGAAGCTAAACTTGCCCAAGAACCCAGGTTTTCAACACAGTTTACGAGTTAGTTCCAATTTAGTTTTAGCCTAACCCTCGGTCATTTCTAGGTTTGTTCGAGTCTAGTCTTAGCCTTACCCTCGGTCATTTCTAGGTTCAATTCCAAAAAATTTGAGTGCCCCCACTCTTTATTTTTGTCTCTTTTTTTTGTCATTAAGAGTCACTCCGATCATTGCTATTTCAACTCAAATTTATATTTTGTAATAGTATTATGTCAAACTACATCTAGGACATGGAAAAAATATTTGTTTCTACAATGTACTATGGCCAAAAAATTGTTTAGATATGGTATTTCTCAAAATGCAAAGACTTGTAAGGAACACAAATGATATTAAAAAATATTGCAAAACTAACGTAGAGGAGATTTCAAATAAAAAATTATAAACTAAACTTGGGAAATAAGTTATCCTTGGCTTTTCCTTGTGGAACATTTGGATTTAGCGGAATTCCATACTTTCAAAATAAACAATTATGCCATAATACTGTCAAGGGTATTAGGTAAACCACATTATACAAGCAAAGGGAGGAGGACAATGACTTTAGATGAAGAGAATGTGAAGCTTGAAATATCTCCCTGTAATCCCTAACTCATCACTCTAATCCATTGGAACCGAAAGATACCAACAATACAAAATAAAAAATTACTAATCCTACTCTCTTCAAGATGAATTTTTATGAGGCCTCATAAAGGAATCCTAGGAGATTAGTTAGGGGACATGAAACTAGTAACTATGAATCCAAACTAGTGTTTGCACTTGTCCAAAACATAGTGGAGAACAAAAATAAAAATAATGTAGAAGAGATTTTGTAGCTAAGAAGGGGACTAGTGCGCCTTTCATTTTGGGAATTCATGACCCGAAACCTATCATAAACAAACTTCAAGATTCTAAATCTGAGTGACTTGAGGAGGGTAGATAAACTAATTGGTGCCGATCAACTTTGTTGAAGAGGTAAGAATATTTTTAAAATCCTTTCATTTCAAAGATTTTTTCCATGTTAGCAAGAAATCCATTTAGATCAGAAACAAGCTACCCAATATTAGAGCTACATCCAAATATTGCGTCGAACCCTTATCATCTTAATGGGATATAATAGGATAAAATGAGAATCGCCTCCCAATTATGAATCAAATCATGGAGAAGAAAACACACATTGTACAGATAGAGGCATAGACAATGACCCAACTCAAAGAGACAATGGAATTCCCCACAGTGGCAAGGAACGATGGGATTATGCTAGCGAAAACAAATAGAGGCATAGACAATGACCCAACTCAAAGAGATAATGGAATTCCCCATAGTGGCGAGGAACGATGGGATTATGCTAGCAAAAACCAAGAGCAAAATGGGAGGATTATTTTCCTAAGGTTGTGAGGGAGTTATCTAAACATACATACTGTGAAAATAAATGAATACCACATAAATAAATTAAATCATAAATGATTGGTAATCACTTTTACCATGAAAATAAATAAACTTAACAGAGAAAAATATGTTGAGATGACAAAGACAGAAAAAAAAATTTGTATCAACAAAGGAAACAAAGAAAATTGCAACCTATGAGAAGAAAAATTGAGCATGAATTTCCATACCTAATGTTTTTTTTTTTAAAGTTAGAAACAAGGTGACAAAGCAACTGCCCATTGTTTTCTTAGTGTGGATTCTTGTTATGATGCTTGCCCACAGTGCCACTAGTATCATTCTTTGCACATGCTGCACTAGGTTTCAAGGACTGAAGAATCCATTCACAGGGACGTGTCTCTCAAAATCTCTAGTTGCTCAACTTGCAAAACGCAACAAACATGGAACATGGCAATAGATATCACTTGTAGAGCACAGTAAACATACAATTGATTAAGCATGGTCGACAGCATTGAACAAGCGAACACGCCATCTATGGTCAATTTGGCATCCTTCGGCTTGACCTTCCATCCTACCATTGGTTATTTTCTTGACCAACCAATAGGGTTTTATATCCACAATTACCGATTTAGATGGATTACAGATAGTTCTCATGGTCTGCTACTACAACATAGTTGTTTTGATCTGAGTTCGAGTTTGGGTTTTGACCGAGTGAGAATCAAGGTTAGAGCTTCAAATGGTTCCAAGGGTTAGGGAAAAGAAAGGGGTTGTGGACTTGGCACATGGATTTGCCATGAATATCTTAATGTTTGGGAATATTTTAGCTTTGTATTGGGATTTTGAGTGGAAAATGGGTTATGGAATGCAAGATAATAAAAAAATGAGCAATGCAGCCTCTGGTCAAGAGAAAGCATAACAAAATTGTTTATTAGAGGGTTTCCAAGTTCCAGAGGAGTGAAGAGTAAATGGAGGTAGAATTGGAAACTTAAATCAAAGTAATATGAATATTATTCCACAGAGCATCAAGTTCCATATCGAACCCAACAATTTGAAAGAGGAGGAAATTGCTCTGAAAAAAAAGTATTTAACTGAAAAAAATACAAACATAAGGAAACCCAAATCCCCTCTACCTCTATCTGCGCGACTTGTCAATAGAATAAAATAGAGGGATTCAATTTCCTCAAACTTCCATTGCCCGTAATTCTATAAATATTCTCTATTTGTTGAACCCTAATTAATTTTTCCCTAGTTCAGTTCTTGGGCCATATCTAGTAGCACAACCATTTTGTAGTTTCACTAGTGCTTCTTCCCAACAAGTTCATCTTTATAGGTCAGACGATTATTTCCCACCCAACGGATGATCCAAATCTAATTTGGGTTCCTGTAGCAGCACCTTAACTCTTTGTCAATAGACTCGGTGCTTGTTATTACCTTTTCATAGCTTAAATTTTCTGTAACCAAAAAGTATATTAAAATAAAAACAAAATGAAGTAGTGGAGAAAATTCTCAAATTAATGTCTCAAAAAGGCCCCAATTGTAGTAGTGATTATTTCCCACCCAACGGATGATCCAAATCTCATTTGGGTTCCCGTAGCAGCAGCTTAACTCTTTTTCAATAGACTCGGTGCTTGTTATTTCCTTTTCATAGCTTAAATTTTCTGTAACCAAAAATATATTAAAATAAAAATAAAATGTAGTGGACAAAATTCTCAAATTAATGTCTCAAAAAGTCCCCAATTGTAGTAGTGTCAATATCAAAAACATAGCTTAATACCATATAAAAGATATTCCAAAGCAATCAATGCTTTCATCAAATTATTTAAGAAGAGTAGATCTCATGGAACACAATGGATCTTCTCTTTCTATAATGTCTAGTCACGAGCTTAATTCAATGGATGCCATAATCTACTTAACAAATTTTAGTGTAAACATTTTTGGCTTCAACCCAAGGATAAGTGACAAATTCATAAAGAAGGGCAGATTATGAATGACCATGGAAGTAATAATTCATTACATGTAAATATGCTACCACTAAAAGGATTAATGTGTTCATGATACTACAACTACAAGCTTAATGAGAATGTTCCAACCTGGAGTAAGCACTAAAATTGTTCAGACTAACATGGAGGGACATGGTGTATGAGTTATATTATACCCTACAATTCACATATAAAACAAAACTTTATAAATAAGTGGGGGTGGGAAGGCCTTCAACATATATATTAGTAGCATAGAATATTGTATACCTTAAGGCCTATTCTGAGGGCTTGGAATATTCATGAAGAGTTCAGGCAGTAGGAAAACCAAACCAATTCTTAGAGCGTAGGAGGAACCAGTCTTTCTATCAATTATAGCAGTTGGACCTCACATCCCTAAATTTATTTCCATACTTAGATGACTAATGTTGTGATAAGACCAGGAATAGGCCAGAGGTCAACCAGCTTAGCCACCTATTGCATGACTCTGGTCATTGCATGTCTCTAGTCTATATAACATTGAATGAAAGAGATGGGGGTGGTTGTATATCAATATCAAATTCTATTTATTTCTCTCATTATGTCATAGAAGTGAGGTAAATCCATCAACAAATTTATAAAGAAGGGAAAATTTATATTATTTGGAGTAGCTTGGTGGCTAAAAACCTCTTACAACAGAAGCATCGGGAGAAATTGTCAAATATGTTATGGAGCGATGGAGAGCATGTTTCTTTGCAAAGGGATTGATTGAGTTGAATACGAAATAAACATCAATTGTATGGCTATTGTTCAATTATCTACATGCATTTTGGCTTAGTCTTCAAGTTTTGACCGGGGATGTCGATCCAGTCGTCCAATCACACGAAGCTTTCTTTAGTGTCTAGAAACAATTTGGATTTATATTAGAAGGATTCAATATTTCTACATTCAATGTGTAGTCTGGTCAAACGAGTTTCCCATGTGTCCAAAGTTAAGTGAGAACACCTACTAACTTTAAAAAGCTACCAGGGATCTAATGTATTTTGACAATGGAGGAGACAATGTTGTTAGTCTATAGCATGCTACACAATGCCCTTGTGGATACTATCACATAGAAGATGTTGAATTCCACCTATAAGATGTACCACATTGGAGGCTTAATATAAATTTGAGAATATAATTTTGTTCAATTTTATGTGCCTTTTCTCCTTTGTATTGCATTTCAGGGTTTTGTCCAGAATTGTATGAGAATTTAATTCTTATTAATTCTCTAGTGCATAAACCTATGTGTAATTATGAATTTCCAAGCAGAATATTCCTACAATTGTTGTAGAAAACAAATAAATTAGATAAAGTTACCATTGTAGTGGATTGAGCAATGAAAGGACACAAATTTATAAAGAAATATGCATTAAACATTTGCAGGAATGAACACCAAGATATAGGCCTATTAATTGTAAGTATAATGTAGAATATCCTCCATAAATAAGTTACATATTTGTAGGAAGCAATGACACAAATATTTCATATTCCTAGGGCTAAAGATCAGTTGTTTTTACCCACATCAACTCCATCGTTCAAATGACATAAGGAAGAATATTATGTTTATTCATGTTTCTGGTTCAATAATTCGAGATTTAAGGAAGGAAAACAATATCAACAAATTATTCCCATAATTCAAGCAATAGTTCAGGTTATAGATCCCCATTCTCAGGAATCTGTTTCACTATTTGGTCTTAGTCAGTGATGAGTGTGTCGCTCATTGATGTACATTTATGGTCATTCTAAATAGCTAATATTTTGAGTTTCAAATTATATAATAGCTAATGATTGAATGTATAGGTAAAGGATCCACACATTGACTTATCATTATGAACCAGATCTATACTCATAAATGCTAATGGAAGCAATGAATATACTACTCAATCAATAATTTCATAACAATAAGTAATAAAATACCCTAAAAATGAAGTATACTAACTGGTTATGTTTATTGGACATGAGGAGGAATCTAATTCGATCCTGAAGTTGATATCTTGTCAGTGCAATCTTAGAAATCCTACAGGGTTCTTAGAAAGGGGTTTTCTATATCTCATCCTCATCTTAGAAATACTGAAGGGTTCTTAGAAAGGGGTTCTTAGAAAGCTTGAATGGTTACATGAACCCTCTCTCAATTAGTATATAATTGAAAATCACAATACAGAGAACCTAGAAACATGTTCTGGAATCAAAAAATTAACATATAATTAACATATACAAAGAACCTATAAGAACACTTTTCAAAGAAGGTATGAATGTTACCTAGTTAACTTGAACAGTTTGCAAATCAAGCAGTGAAATTGTCAATGACACCAATTCTTCGTATAATAACTATGCTGAAGGAAGGAGCTAGTAAAAACCACAATTTATCGGTTTGTAAAAAGTCCATATTTCATTCTAATTGTCCATTGCTCCAAATTTCTCAGTGTTCTCAACCTTCTTTACCTATACCCAAAAATCTCCCAATTTCCTAATTTCTTTACCCAAAATTCACCAATGTTTTTCCCTCCATTTTTTCTCAATTTGTCTTTCCCTCTATTAATATATAATATTATATTTTAATATTATAAAATTAAAAATTAAGAATATTGAATTTTTTCCCAATTTGTCTTTCCCTCTATTAATATTATAAATATGAAAAATTAGGAATAAAATCCATTATATTATAATTGGAGATTCCATACCTACAACATTGGAAGAAATTCCTCTTGTGTCTATTATGATCTGCTTCAATTGGTACTTCTCTTTAGGGTGCCTAGGATTAGTCTCCTTGAAGGAATATATTTCCCACTTCCTTTCATTAATGGGCCCTTGAAGGTGGTGGGTGGGTCCTTCAAATATGACATGTTTCTTTTAATGCACTTATACTATCAACAACTTGAGTGGGTCTTGGAGAAACCTAGCATTATGATATCCTTCGTTTAGTAAAATCCCTAATACAATTATTCATAGGGTAATCATATTTCATATGTCCATATTGTCAATACTAATGAAAACGGAAGGGGACATGTTGATGATCCAAACTTTGGACTATATTCCACTTTCCATATGAGATCTTAATGGACTCTAGTAGACATTTCTTATATTTATTTGAACACACATATTTACCATTAGAGTTGGAGCAATGATTAGAATGAAAACACGTGTATTTAACTAGTGTACAACTGATATCCTTGAGAGTTTGAAACTTCCACAACTCTAGTATAGTTCTAAAAGTTTTTCTTGTAGATCTTGTGGGGTCACAAATTCTTTGTTCGATAAAACCTAGGTTCCCAATTTTTTAGAGTCAAGTGAATATTATTCGAGACTAATTCCTCGATTTGATTAACTCTATATCCTTCTCATATCTAAATAGGTAGGTGGTCCCTTCAGGCTGTACCTTCCTGGATTGTTTCAATGGCGCAAAATAAAACAAAAAAGGAAAAACGAAGGTGATGTGTCCCTTGGAAACGATGTGAAAGGGAGGAACATAATTTATCATGGTAGACCAATTTGATTTCACTCAATGTATTACATCTGATTTTAAAAAAATAAAAATAAAAATAAAATAAAAATATAAGGTTGGATGGAAAAAACATGCGTTCACACATAAACCAGCAGCTTTACACCCGAAACTCATTACCTATTGAAAATTTCTAGTGTTGACTGGTGACTGACAGGAGCAGCATCATGGAAGTGAATCTAATTCCAACTACCTTCGGTATTTGGTAATAAAATGAATATGGTTTTGTTCACTAGGATGATCATTCATTTCCTTTAACTCTGATTGTTTGCTACTGGTATCATTGTTCAAACACAATGTAATGACAATGTTCGTCATGATCAGGCCCACCATCTCACAACACCGTGTAACGAGGAACGTTCGAGGGAGGCTATGCGAATCATTCATAAGGTTAAGGAATTTTGAAGGAGGATTTGCACATCCTTCATCAGGTGAAGGAATTTTGAAGGAGGAATTAAATGTTGTAATTCCTGTACACTGCAAGAAATGTTTCCCTAGTCAGTACATTAGTCATAACACCCCTTGAATTTCCAAAGTGTTTATAACTTCATCTGTTTTGGGTTGACATCTAACTCCATGTATTTATGTGTTGATACTTCTCTCTTGTTTATTGAACATTCATTTTAATAAATATCACATTCATTTATGACTAATTTAGTGAGTTTCATTCATAATTTCTTCAAAAACATTATTTTATTTTAAAGTTAAAACATGCATACATAATTTTTCAGTGTAAAAAATGACACACAATTGGGTAGGGTACCCAAGAAAATTAGTTTTCAACCCAGAGATGTATGAACAATAGGTCTAGATTTCAAATAGTATTGGCATGACATTTTGCATATATGTGATTGATATGATCTTTATGGAATATAGATAATATATGGATGGATGCTAAGACTATGTCATTATATAAAATTGATATTGGTTATTGTTGACTATCGAACTAAATTTAACTTGTAGGAAAGATCCACCGGAGGAGGTTGGTGTGACTTTCTCTAATGACAAGTAATGAAGTATGCATATCATGTTTATGCTTAGAGGGATCTGAGTGTTGAGGTATAGAGGGATTAAGAGGATCCACGGAATGTAGGATCAGTTACCCTAGATATCATCCTCCTAGATTTCAGCATAGATTCAACAAAAGAGAATCTGCCAGACATTTGTTATTGATGGCTTGTTCCTTACTAGATTGGAATAAATGGTAAGTTTAGAGACCAAGAGGGAGCCAACTGTTCTCCTCAAACCCCAGCAGAATGGGTTTACAAAATAATGGGTTTACAAAATAAATATGAGATCTCCCTTGAGAAATTTTTTCAGAGAAAGTGCACAAGAGGTAATTGAGGTAAGTGTTTTGAATTTTTGTTTTATGTTTCCATTTTTTAGTTATTTTTTATTTTATTATATATATTTATATATGTGTGTGTGTGTGTGTGTGTGTGTGTGTGTGTGTGTGTGTGTGTGTGTTTCTTAGGTTTTGGATTGTCCATTATATCTCATATTTTGTGTCCCCTCTTAGACCATGGTTTAAGGATGAAATATAGGGTACTATTAGGCCATAAAATTTATCATTGGGGTTTATAGGAATTGTGTGAGGCTCCAAATCATCACGCATGTACTTCATAAGGGATCGCTTCCTACATGGGTTATTTGGTGGAAATGTCAAGGTTGATAAAACTAAGCATGATCCTTGGGGATCATTCCATAGGTAGAGGTTCAAGGTATTGAGCCATAAAATTTACCACTAATACTCATGGACAATGCATGGGATATTTAACCACCATGCAAACCTAGAAAAGCGTATGTGGCCCCACTCCCACCCCACCTTATCCACATGGGACTATTTTTAAATTCACTGAAGGATTTTTATCCTCAAAATGTGGAGATGTTGGGGTTTCCTCTACAACCAAAGACACTTCTAAATCCTGTGACCTGAGATTTGCCATAACGCACATCAAAGATATCCGATAAAGTCTATCAAAGTCCATCACTTGGATTCGAAGTAGGTAAAATGAAAAATAACACTCAAATATGTCAGTTCAAGGGCATTTCACATAAAAAATGAAATTGCTTTAAACGTTAATAGAAATTTGACAAACCTTGAAAGAATCGTCGTAAATTGAACTAATTATTCTAAATCTTTAACGAAAAATCCACCAATTCCATAAAACTTGAGTAGGTAACTGCTTTTTTCCTTGAGAGATGTCTACTTATAAGGCCAAAGATGTAAAAACATTTGATCCACTTCTTCAAAGTAACACTATGGGAATTATTGAAATGCTTGTTGCTTCATTCCATTTCAAACCAAGAACAAACTTTCCTTAAGAGTACAAACAAAGTTAGCTTATGTGTTAATATTGATATCCACTTCTTGTGCCTTGGATTTTCTTGGTAAAAATGAGGGTATGAATGGGGGGGTTGTCCAAAACAACCTTGTAGGGTGACATTTTTGTAGCACCATGATAGGTGGTATTGTACTACCTTTCTGCAAGGGGGGTGTAGGGGGGGTGGGGGAACTACTAAACTCAATGGCCATATCTATCAATGTAAAACCCAATGGCTAACATTATTTTTATGGTCAACACCTCACAACCTCTATTACTTGTTATTAACTCCAATATCTCAAGTTTTGCAATATCCGGAAGTATGATGACATGTATCATCATCGTGTACATCGATGTTGTCATCATCATCATCATCATCAATGCCATATGGTACATCAAAATCATCTTGATCATAATCCTCATTATCATCATCGTCGTCAACATTAATTACATAATCAAAAAAATCATCGTCATCATTGTCATTATGGTCACGCATATGCCATTAGTGTTCTTAATCACTCATCGACATTAGGATTCATGTCATGTAATTGTTAATGTCATTTATATGTTGTTACAGTCATTTCGATGATAATATGGTTGTTTAGATGTCGTTACGGACATTTTGATGCATTAGAATCAATTAGTATTCAATAGTGATACCACATGCATAATCATTGTTGACATCCACATCCACATCGTCATCATCATCATACAATAAATCAACATCATTGTCATAGTCGTAGTCATCATCAATATAATTGCAATAATAACGAGCATGGAGCCATACTACCTCAGAAGAATGGATGATATAGTATTATACTAAATCATATCCATATGCTGCATCATAACTATCGTAATGCATAATCGTCATGTTGTTAGGGCCAATCATATGTTGTTAGGGTCTATCAAATGTTGTTGGGGACACTCAAATTCCATTAGAGAAATTTAGGTGACATTAAGTTAATTTACCCCTCATTATGATTAATCAAGATCCAAAAGTGCCATGATTACGACCATTTAGGTGCCACTTTGATAAATCAAGATCCAAAATTACTATCACATGAATCATGATCACTGACATTAACATTGACATTGATATATCTGACATTATGTCGGACATTTTCCAAACAAAATTCCTAGGTCTAAACCTAGTGCAATTCCTAGCGCAGTTCCTTTTGAAATTTCTGGCATTATTCTAGGCGCTATACCTGGATCTATACCTGGCACTATGTTGGATGTTTTCTACGCACAATTCCTGGATCTATACTTGGCGCTATGTTGAATGTTTTTCATATCAAAATTCATCGCACAATTCTTGTCGCTAACTCTGGATTAAAATATGGCACTATGATATTCAAGACATTTTTTTAGAGGCTATTCTTTGCGTTATATGGGATGCTTTTGCAGATACTAATTTGGACGTTAATTGGGATGCTAATTGGGATGATAGTTGTGATGCTCATTGTGACACTGATTGGGGCACTAATTGGGATGCTAATTATCGTCCAAAATAGCACCAACTTTTAAAAGGGACGATAATTGGGATGCTACTTGGGATGCTAATTGGGACGCTAATTGGGATTCTAATTGGGATGCTAATTGGGACACTAATTGGGACGTTAATTGGGATGATAATTAGCATCAAAAAGAGCACCAACATTTAAAAAGGGACACTAAATGGGATGCTAATTGGAACGCTAATTGGGATTCTAATGGGGATGCTAATTGGGACACTAATTGGGATTCTAATGGGGATGCTAATTGGGACGCTAATTTGGATGTTAATTGGGATGCTAATTAGCGTCCAAAATAGCACCATATTTTAAAAAGGGATGCTAATTGGGATGTTAATTGGGATGTTGATTAGGACGCTAATTGGAACGCTAATTGGGACGATAATAAGGACGTTAATCAGGATGCTAATTAGCGTCCCAAATAGCGCCAACTTTTAAAAAGAGACACAAATAACGCCATTAAAAGCACCATCCCGTGGAAAAGTGTCCACTTTGTCCAAAAAATGATGAAAAATACACTAAAAGTGATAGTGGACGCTAAAAAGGAAGCTAAAAGAGACGCTAATCATAGGGTTTTGTTGTAGTGTCATTTGTCCAGGGTTTCCCATGGAATGGGGGGCGCATTCCCCCATCCACTCCTTATGTAGGTCCTACACCTGCATATGTGGGGATGCAGTTTGGAAATACTAACTCTTATGGTCAAGGTTTCCAATGGATCCATTCACGAGCTCTCTTTTTTTTCTTTTTAGAGGAGGGATACATGTTCTTGTTTTCTAGACTCCAGTCTCAAATGGAGCAGCTCAAACCACATACACTACACCACACACGAACAATCCACTGGCTTATGCGTGGAATAATTTTCAAAGTAGTCCAACTACTTCACAACCGGTAGCTAGGGGCACCTTTACATTTGGGAAATAGGGGGCAAGTCCAGCTTCTACTTCCCAAGCTCATACTTTTCAAGGCTCTGGTTAGGCCGAAACTTCCATTCCTGGAAAATTTAAACTTGCCATATTTTTCCAAGTTAATGCATGACCCGGTGAAGCATGATGCCACTTGGTCGCTTCTCCCTACTAAGCTACCTTCGGGCATCCCAAAATTTGAAGGAAAAGTTGGTGAATACCCAAGGGTTTATATCACCACCTTTCACTTTCCAACTTGATGAACGATGACACCGTTCAATTGAGATTGTTCCAAGGAACTCTGACTAGTGCTGCAACAAAGTGGTACATCGAATTACCCTCTACTACATTTGATAGTTTTTGGGACTTAGCCATTGTGTTCCTTAACCACTTCCAGCTTCCTGTCTAGTATGATGCCGGTACAGATTTATTGTCCACCTTTCGGCAGGATAAATACACTCACATTTCGGATCACATCCAAGAGTGGCAAAGGAGGAAGAGGCTCATTAAGGCCACTATGCCTCTCGATTTTTTGTTAGAATGGTTCCTTAAGTCCTTATTGCGGTATATATCTAAGGATGTATCCACTTCGGGAGTAAATAATGAGGAAGAGGCTATCCTCATATCCCAACAGCTGGATTTGAAATACTCTCAGTCTGGGATACTATATGAAATCATCCTTGATGCACCGAGGCCAACACATAGTGCGAGAAACCTAAGCCTGAACCCCATGTTGATGGTGTATTTGGTTCAGTTAAATCTCCCATTGTAGAATCTTTGAAAAAACAACTCCATGAGTTGTCTGTTAAATAGTTTACAATGGAGCCAGCAAAGGCTGCCCCCTCACCCCAAAACACAAATGTTTTTGCTCCATCCTCCCAAAAAGGCAATCAGTAGCCCGGTGGGAAAAAGAAAAAGGGGAATAAATGTTAACATTTCATATGCTTAGCTAAGACATCAGTATTTCATTTCATTTTCATAACAAAAGCATATAAACAGGATCACTGAAAGATAGACAAGCACAACCATACAAAAGGAACACAAAGATTTATCCTGGGAAAACCCTAAAGGGAAAAACCCAGCAAAAGCTTCCTCAATATAGATGCCCCAAAAATATAAAAGATAAAACCAACAAGGAGATCAAAGCCTGATCCTCCTCCTTCTCCAGCTACTTCTCTTCTCCACTAATGTGCTACACAAGTGAGAGTGTGTGTTCCAATTGAGGAGCACTACATCTCTATTTATATTCATCTGTTCACTTAAGTTAACTCATCTGACATGTAGGCTCGAGTTAAATCATGTAGGCTCGAGTTACACATGTAGGCTCAAGTAACCACACTGGGGTGCTAATGACCCACCTTTACAATTAGAGGGGACTACCTCATGACTCTTATTAGTTCTTCCGATTAGAAGCATCGGGGTACAAACTAATACAAGTGGTTCTCCCGGTAGGACCATCGGGGACCACAAAAAGATACATATAGAATATTCTTCGAAGTTACAATATTTCAACACTCCCCCTTAACAAGAAGGGTATTCTACAACAACATCAACAACAACAATAGTAGGAGAGAGATGGAGGACATCATCAACATCATCAGGGTAACACATCTATAAATCATCGAAAGCTTTTCAACATTATGTAGTCTTCAGCTTCAATCTTCAATCTTCATCATCATTAATACTTTGACTACCTTGATCAGCAACATCTTCATCACTTTGACCTTTCGATCAGCAACATCTTCATCACTTTGACCTTTCGATCAACAACATCATCTTTAGCACTATGACCTTTCAATCAGCAACATCATCTTCAACACTTTGACCTTTCGATCAGCAACAACATCATCATCATACTCTGATCTTTTGATCAGAAACATCATCATCATCATACTCTAATCTTTCGATCAAAAACATCATCATCATCATTATTATCAGAACATCAACATCATCAAAATATCAACATCATCATCATCAAGACATCATCATCATCAAGACATCAACATCATCATCATCAACATGATCCTTCCTTTCAGAATTACGGGATCAACATGTCTGTGGTGCTCAGATAATCCTTCCTATCAGAATTACGGGATTTAGTTCTTTATGGAGTTACTAACGATCCTTCCTGTCGAAATTACGGGATTTAGGTCTTTATGGAGTTACTAACGATCCTTCCTTTCAGAATTATGGGATCAACACATCTGTGGAGCTCAGACGATCCTTACTTTTGGAATTATGGGATCAAGTATTTATGGAGCTACTAACGATCCTTCCTTTCGAAATTACGGGATTTAGGTCTTTATGGAGTTCCTAACGATCCTTCCTTTCATAATTACGGGATCAACACATTTGTGGAACTCAGGCAATCCTTCCTATTGGAATTACGGGATCAACACATCTGTGGAACTCAGACAATCCTTCCTGTTGGAATTACGGGATCAAGTCTTTACGAAGCTACCAACGATCCTTCCTTTCGGAATTACGGGATCAAGTCTTTACGAAGCTACCAACGATCCTTCCTTTCGGAATTACGGGATTTAGGTCTTTACGGAGTTACTAACAATCCTTCCTTTCAGAATTACGGGATTTAGGTCTTTGCGGAGTTACTAACGATCCTTCCTTTCGAAATTACAGTATCAACACATTTTTGGAACTCAGACAATCCTTCCTATTGGAATTACGGGATCAACACATCTGTGGAACTCAGACAATCCTTCCTATTGGAATTACGGGATCAACACATCTGTGGAACTCAGACAATCCTTCCTATTGGAATTACAGGATCAATTCAATGATCCTTCCTTTTGGAATTACGATATTTAGGTCTTTACAGAGTTACTAACGATCCTTCCTTTCATAATTATGGGATCAACATAGATGTGGAACTTAGACAATCCTTCCTCTAGGAATTACGGGATCAACACACGTTCTTGAGTACCGAAGTCACCGGATCCATTCTGAACCAAAGTTCAAGGATGATACAATCCTACCACATTCACGGGGACCGAGATCTCCGGATACATTTTGAACCGAGGTTCAGGGATGATGCAATCCCACCACTTTCACGGGAGCCAAGACCTCTGGATACATTTTGAACCGAGGTTCGGGGATGATGCAATCCACCACTTTCACAGGGGCCGAGACCTCTGGATACATTTTGAACTGAGGTTCAGGGATGATGCAATCCACCACTTTCATGGGGGTTGAGACCTCCAGATACATTTTGAACCGAGGTTCAGGGATGATGCAATCCACCACTTTCACGGGGGCCGAGACCTCCGGATACATTTTGAACCGAGGTTCAAGGATGATGCAATCCCATTTCATTCTCGAAGACCGAGGTCTCTGGATCACTTTAGGGAAAGTGCCCAGGGATGATACAATCCCACTGCAACATCACTACTCCCCCTTTCGGGGAAGGTCTTTTCAAACCACACCAAGCTAGTCTAAAAAGTGTTCGAACTTTACTTGGGACAGAGGTTCCATCAGCACATCATCATCTAAACCATCATCATCTACATCTTCAGTATGTGAATACCGAACTATCACCATCTGTGTCTCCAGTATGTAAATACTGAAAGCATCATCATCTATATCTTCAGTATAGAAATATTGAAAGCATCATCATCTCTATATTCAGTATAGAAATACGGAATCACCATCATCTGCATCTACAGTATGTAAAAACATCATCTATATCTTCAGTATGGAAATACTGAAGCATCATCATCTCCTTCTTATCTCGGATGTAGAAATACTGGATTTCTATGTGTTACGACGAAACACAGGGTTCTCTATCATCACAACTCTGGTTATCACATAGAATCACGGTAGTGTCCAACTCTAGGTTGAATAATCCTGACATCAGCTTTCGAAGCCATATGGCTTCACAACTAGTAGAGCAAGCTGCTATATGTTCTGCTTCGGCTGTGCTTACATCTACACTAGATTGCTTTCTGCTAAACCATGAAATCATAGCAGATCCCAGACTATAACATCCACCTGATGTGCTTTTTCTATCTGAGATACTTCCAACCCAATATGCATCTGTATAGCCATATAATCTATACTCATGGCTACCATCATAGTATAGACCAAGGTCTATAGTCCCTTTCAGATATCTCATCACATGTTTTGCAGCTACTAAGTGAACCTGTCTTGGTTGAACAAGAAATTGACTTAAGGTGTTCACAGCAAAACAAATGTCTGGTCCAATAATCTATCTGTATTGAGTCACATCCACTAACTCTGATAATTCATCAGCTAACAACTTCAGGTTTGAATCCATGGGTGTGACCATGGCTTTGCATTCCAACATATCAAATCTTTTCAAGCTTTGCACTGCATACTTTCCCTGATTGAGAAAGATTCCTTCATACTTCCAGACCTAGGAAATAAAGTATTAGACCAAGGTCTAAATTCTTTAGCGAAATTTTTCTTGCATTCTACAATATGTTTCTCATTCCCTGTCAGAAATAGATCATCCACATATAGTAATAGTATGACAGGTTCATCTTCTACAACCTTGTAGTAAAGGTTAGGATCAGCTTTTACTCTTGGTAAATCCCATGTTCGACAGGAAACTATCTATTCTTCCATACCAAGCTCTGGGAGCTTGCTTCAGGCCATATAGGGCCTTCTTCAACTTGCATATGTGATTTCATTTGTCTTCAACTTCAAATCCTCGTGACTATTCGATGTAAAACTCTTTCTCAATCATACCGTTAAGGAAGGCTTGTCTTTACATTATCATGGAAGTAACTAACATCATAGTTCTGAAGGAAGTGTACCTTTCTTCCTGGAGTAAGTGTCTCTTCAGAATTAATTCCCTCTTTTTGATAGAAACCTCTGGCCACAAATCTTGCTTTATACTTCTCGATACTTCCGTCAGCTACATGCTTTATTTTGTATATCCATTTGGAGGATACAATACTCTTTCCTTCTGGTTTGGGAACTATATCCCATACATCATTCTAGTATTATTTCATCATAACATCTTCCATGAGTTCATCTTGTCAGATCAACTTATCCTAGTCTTCTACATTCAACCTTGAAGGTTGGAACCCACTTTACTCTTGGTAAAGTCTCGATCCATCAGGAAGTTGTCCATCATGTCGTACCGTGTCGAACTCAGATATCTTCTGTAGTCACTCCTTCCTTCTTCATTCTGTACAGGTGGTTTTATGCTTGATATATACTGGTCAATAGAGTATGTCATGTCATAGTCTATTCTTTTTTTAGGCAAATCACGAACCTTGCTTTGTACACTTGTTCTTGTAGATCCATATGGAATATACTACGTACTTCTCTTTATGTCTAGAAATCACATCATATACATCATTCCTCATGATAAACTATTATTCTTTGATCATAGATTCTTTCATATCATTCTTTTCTTCATCTTGAGTTATCTCTCGTAGCCATGGTGGTATTCATCCTTCAAGGTGGATCTACCGCTCTCTGAAGCTCTTTCTTTCGTCATGGTGTCTCTGACTCTGGGAGCTTCAGATTCATGTTTATTGGGGTGAATCTTGAATTGGCATCACTTGTTCTTCGGAACAAGTCTCATCCTTTTTTTTTCTTGTAGGAGGTTATACAGGACCTTTCCTACAATTCAAATGCACCAGTTGCATGGTGAGAACTATTTAATAAAACATATGCATAACGACAAGTTCTTATGCATCATGCAACTATTTAGCCAATACAGCATTCATCCATATCTCATGGAAACTTTTCTAGATGCCTTCCATCTCTACCAGGACAACATTGAGATTTGTGCACTAATCCAATATGTCAGCAAAGAGGTTTCATTCTAGATAAGTAGCAATGGAGAGTTGTATAGCACCATGAGCTACTTACCCATCACATGCATATTAGTAGTATACATTCATTAATGCAAACAATCTATCATGCATAACACATCAACTGAATATAATCAAATGCATAACAAAACAATATCATTAAATGACAATTGAATACTTATCTTTTGTTTGTTTCGTGGGTAGACTCCTTCTTGATCATTCTACTTCATCATCTTCTTCATTCATGAAATCATCATTTCTTATCCAAATGATAATATGGATAAGAGATTCTTTAAGAATTGAGTTCTTCATATTCCTCATCGCTTGAGGGATCTTCTTTGAATGGTGAGAGCTTGATCTTCAATTGCTTCCATCTTTCTTCTTCTCTTCTTATGAGACGAGCTTCTTCTTCTTCCCAAAGTCTATTGAAAGTAATTACTTCCTTCTGGCACACATTCTTTGCATGAATGAATCCCATGATCCTGGGAGGCCATTCAAGGTGGCTATCACCACTTCTGCATTCTCCACTTCTTCTTCTACCGCTTCAAGTTGTTCTGCATTCTAGATCTTCACATTCTTCAACTGTTTTCTCAAAGCCATCTTCTGATTTAAGTTCTTATCTTCAAATATCTTGGTTAAGGAATCAAACATATTCGGTGTCTTTGGGGAGAAACTTGTGGTACAAGTTCATTCATGAATGAATCAGCAATGATCTTCTTGGCCTTGACCAAGTTCTTCTTGTGTAAGGCTTCTAGCCTCATCTCCCTCTGGAACTGGAACCTCTATACTCATGTAGGTGTCCAAACCATTTTCTTCAGAGAGATCATATACTTCTAGGATTGGAATTTGTCAACTTCACCAAGCTTATCATCAAGCTGATGTGATATATCACTTTTAAATGAGAACCTCAAATGAAAATAGCAAAGGATTAGATCTTACCGATTTGAGGTGTCCGTCTTGGTTCCGAAGCTCGCTGATCTAGGGTTTGTCACAGAAACCCTAATTTTTAAAAATTGGAATATTTCAGATCTGATTGGATAGACAGATATATATTTTCAAATGGAGCTTTCCAATGTACTCCTTTTCTGAAAACAGTGGAGGGAAGCTCCCAAAACAAGAAGCCCTAGATTTCCAATTTCTTCTGCATAAATGTTTGTTACTGTTTCTATGATATCTCTGAACTTACTGATCCTATGTGTCTAAAATTTCATACTAAGTTAACCTCACATCTCCCTGATCCAAAAAAATAGGTTTCATCATAATTGGTTTTACCATTTGGGATTTATGATCCTTTTGCGAAGGTGACCTGTTACAGGACTGTTCCGAACAGCGAAGTTTTACGACATGCCACGTGTCACTGGTTCATCTTCTCAGTCTGATATTTGGACCACTAAAATTAAATTCCATTCCCTTTCCATAACAGCTTCAGGAATTCCATTTGGACCTCTGTAGCCCAAGATATTGCAGTTCTCCCCGCGTGTCCTATTTAGGGATGAATTCTGGAAGAGGCTAGAACCCTAAATTGGAGGGATAATATATCCCAAAATATAGCGAATCGGAGAATAAATTTTGGATACAATGTAAATAAGGATTTTATCTTCTTCCCATACAATTTTCAGCTCCTGATCCTTCTCCAATATCAGGATATAGCGAATGTACCAAAACTTAGCAGTTTTAGTACTTAGGGTTTTTCTACCTCGGGGTCAAACTAGGGTTTGACTTTCCCAGAGTTTCACCCAACCAAATTTCTTGATCCAGGTCTCTAAACTTCGGTTTTGATGAGGAGAAAAATACTATGCTGGTCTCACTCAAAAATTCATCTTTTGTAGAAATCCCTAATTTCCGTATCGAAAACTGAAAATGCTCGGAATCGAATTCTGCTTCGACAGAAAGATGCGCCCTTCAATGGAGAGTCAGCCTAGCATTCTTTTGTTGATTGATTGTGGAGAGAGAACCAAAAAGTAAGAAGTCCTAGATTCTGTAGCTGCACAATGTCTTCTTTTCAGGGTGGCTCTGATACCATGTTAACATTTCATATGCTTAGCTAAGACATCAGTATTTCATTTCATTTTCATAACAAAAGCATATAAACAGGATGACTGAAATATAGACAAGCACAACCATACAAAAGGAACACAAAGATTTATCCTGGGAAAACCCTAAAGAGAAAAACCCAACAAAAGCTTCCTCAATATAGATTCCCCAAAAAGATAAAAGATAAAACCATCAAGGAGATCAAAGCTTGATCCTCCTCCTTCTCCAGCTACTTCTCCTCTCCACTAATGCGCTACACAAGTGAGAGTGTGTGTTCCAATTCAGGAGCACTACACCTCTATTTATATTCATCTGTTCACTTAAGTTAACTCATCTGACATGTAGGCTCGAGTTAAATCATGTAGGCTCGAGTTACACATGTAGGCTCAAGTAACCACATTGGGGTGCTAATGACCCACCCTTACAATTAGAGGGGACTACCTCATGACTCTTATTAGTTCTTCCAATTAGAAGCATCGGGGTACAAAGTAATACAAGTGGTTCTCCCGGTAGGACCATCGGGGACCACAAAAAGATACATATAGAATTTTCTTCGAATTTACAATATTTCAACAAGAAAGGTGATGGAAACTAAAACAAGCCTAAACCCACAAATAATGCTGACTGGGAAAAGAAAAGAAAAAAGGTGAAATTTCCCTGTAAGTTGTGCTAGGAAGATCACCTAACACATCAATGCCCTCTTATAGATAAAGCTCAGAAGCTGCTAAAAAGTCAACAATCGACTGTCCTAAAGGATTCTTTTCCCCAAGGACAGAATGCAGCTTCAGTTTCTAACATAGATGGGAGCACTTCTGATGCCCCTAACCAAAACTATAACAACATGGTTCAATACCATACCTTGCTCCAAACTAGAAACAAGAACTATGAGACGGAGGCTTTGGAGAAGGGTAAGTCTATAGGTGAAACTTCTAACCCTCTCACAATCGAAAAACATGTTGAACCTATGCCTAAGATACCGAAAGGTGTCTTTAAGAAAGCATTGCATAATCCCAAGGCGACGGATATAACCAATTACTCTGTAGTTGAAGATTTATCCCAAACCCCTTGTGCAATGTCAGCTTTAGAGGTGCTACAGAGTTGTCCCGCCCAACGAGATGCACTCTTAGCAACCTTAGGTAGTATGGATTTGTCAAGCATTATGGCGAAGTTTAGTTTGTCTGATGTCAAAATTTGCCTATCGTATCATGTGGCTTTATCAATAGATGTCATCCATGGTGGAAAAATCATTGGAAGGCCATTTTTTGACGAGGGTGCTTCCACATGTGTCATGTCTTTATATTGCTAGAAGACTCTTGGATATCCAGAGCTAGTTCCATCGAACACCCTACATACTCCTTTCGAAGAAAGGCATTTCGTCCACATAGTATCCTACTAGCTTTTGAGATTAAGCTAGTAGGGAAAGTAGTTTCTGTTGAAGTAGAGGTGATTGACACCCCATTAGATTATAACTTGATTCTAGGAAGAAGTTGGACTTTTTCCATGTGTGCAATTTCCTTAGCCGTTATTCGAGTGGTGGTGTTTCCACAGGAAGGAAAGTTGGTTACTGTTGACAAACTTAGTTTCACTCAGAAGGGCCATATGGAAACTAATGAGTCCACCTTTCCATTGGTTGATTAGATCAAACATGCGTCAGAGAGCTTAGGGGCTGAATGTATTCATTTTTAATGGGCACATTCGATATCCCATCCCTGATAAACTACTTAGGTTCTACTAGTGTAGGAAAATCTATCGCAACAGTTATCGATAGAACGGATCCTTGGGTCCTTCCTTCTCATTACGAACCTAAAGTTCCCTTATCGGCAGTGGAAGTAGCTTACCAAGCTGTCATTAACAGCACTATTGATCTTGTTCGGGTTCCTCCTACAGTCTCAGAAGTGCCGGAAGAATCCTATTTGCTTGCTTGGGCAGAGAACTCTTTGTATACTAACGACTGCTTAGACATGGTTTTTCCTTCATACAAAGCCATTTTGAAAGCTATGAGTGGGACAGATAAGATCTGCAAATATCTTCACCATAGATCCATTTTCTTCCAGAGTTAAGCAGGATTGAAAATCAAGAGTTCCATGTGAGACTGGCAGGTGATGCTGATATACCGATCAATCCCTTAACAAGGGAGGGAATCTTTACCAAGGGGAATATGGAAAACATTTATGGTACCATCCCTATCCACGTCTCTACGAACCCCAACATTGTGGAAAATGTATATATTGGGGCAAACTTCTCTCTAGAGGAGATTGCTATCTATACGGCCTTATTTAAGGAGTTATGCGATGTGTTTTCCTAGTCATATGAAGAGATGACAAGCATATACCCATCGATAGTCGAACATGAAATATAAACCTATCCTGATGCAAAACCAATTCGAAAAAAACTTAGACCTGTCAATCCGTGTAAAGTGGCAGCCATTCAGGTTGAAGTGGAAAAGTTGTTGAAAGCTAGTTTTATTTACCCGATTGCTTTGATAAAATGGGTATCCAATCATGTTCTTGTGGATAAAAAGCAAGGGACGATGCATGTATGTACTAACTTTCATGATTTAAACAAAACTTGTCCTAAGGATAACTACCCCACACCATTCATAGATCAATCATTGATGCTTGTGCGAGGAGTGAGGTCTTTTGTTTATGGATGGTTTTTCTAGGTATAATCAGATTCAAATCAAGCCAGAAGACCAACAAAAAAAGGGATTTCATTTGTCCTTGGGGTACATTTGTGTATAAGAAAATTCCATTTGGATTGAAAAATGCAGGGGCTACCTTTCAGCGGGCAATGAATTTTTCCTTCCATGACATCAAGTCTATTGTTGAACCCTACCTAGATGATATTCCTGCACATTCTCATAAAAGGGTCGATCATCGAGATCACTTGCGCTTAATTTTTTAACGATGCAGGCATTACAAAATACACTTGAATCCCCACAAGTGTGTTTTTTGTGTCGAGTCAGGTAGGTTGCTCGGTTTCATAGTTTCTAACAAAGGTATTCACATGGATCCTTTGAAAGTTGAGACCATTCTAAGTCTGCCTCCTCCTCATTCCATCAGGAAACTTCAGAGCCTGCAAGGAAAGTCTAACTTTCTTTAATGTTTTATTGTGAATTATGCCAAGATCACCAAAGGTTTCATGCGCATGTTGAAGCAGGACACCCCATTTGTATGGGATGAAACCGCACAACTTTCATTCGAGGCATTAAAGAAATATTTGTTGTCGGCCCCTTTCTTGTGTCCGCCAGATTACTATAGTGATTTTATATTGTATCTGGCCGCATCCGATTCAACCATTGAGGTAGTGCTAGTCCAGGAAGATGATATGCTCCAATAGCATGTCATCTATTACCTTAGTTGTGCTTTAGCTAGCCCTGAACTTTGATACTCCCATGTTGAAAAGTTGGCTTTAGCAGCTGTCTATGTTGTGTAGAGGTCACATCACTCCATCTTATTGAGGACTACAACAGTACTGGAAGATGTCAATCCTTTCCAGTATGTCTTGTCCCGACGCATAGTTGGATTCAAATTCAACAAATGGATAGTCATTCTCGAGGAGTTTGACTTGGATTTTCAATCTTCCAAATCAAAAAATTCCTTAGTTTTTGCAGAGCTTATTGCAGAATTTCCGGTAGAAGAAGATGTAACAATTGAAGAAGACTCATTCCCAAATGAGCACATTTTTCTGATTTCCACCTCTGACCCTTGACATGGAGATATACTTGTCTATCTCCATACTGTGAAGTGCCCTGCAACCTTTTTGCCATAAGAACAGCGCAAACTACGTGTACATGCAAAAAACTACCTCATCATCGAGGATACTTTATACCGTAGAGGGGTAGACTCTGTTTTACATCGTAGCCTCACCGACGAAGAGGTGGAGAGTGTCCTAAATGATTCCCATAGCGAATCATGTGGGGGTCATTTATCTGGGTTAGCAATAGCCCATAATATTTTACGTGTCAGTTATTTATAGCTTACGATATTTAAATATTGTGTGGAAGTCATGAAGCGCTGTCATCCTTGTCAGCTTTACACCAGAAAGATGCGGTCGCATCCTACTCCACTATTTCCCATCATCACAGTGGGCCCCTTCACCAAGTGGGGTATATATTACATGACGTACAATCCAGTCTCGGTTGGAGGACACAAATACATAATTGTTGCTATGGATTACTTTACAAAATGGGCAAAGGCAATTCCCACGTTTAAGGTTGACGAGGAAACTGCAACTTTTTTCGTTTTCAACTAGATTATCGCACGTTTTGGTATTCCTAAAGAGATTGTCACTGACCATGGCAGTCGTTTCCAAAACAACATGATGACCGAATTCACTACTATGCTAGGCTTTAAACAAGAACATTCGTCTTCTTTCTACCCGCAAGTGAATGGTCAAGTCGAAGCAGTCAATAAGACCTTGAAGACTATTCTTAAGCGTACTATCAACGTATCTTGGTCAAATTGACACATCATGTGATATCCTACACTTTGGGCTTGTCAAACCAATGTGAAAAATACCACAGGGTTCTCACCTTTCCAACTCATTCACGGGGTAGAAGCAGTAACCCTGGTTGAATGTGAAATCCCATCATTAAAAATTTCCATTCATGTGTTACCTGATACAACTGAACAGGAAGCACGTTTTCTATATTTAGAACATCTATATGAACAACATAGAGATTCATTGACAGCAAACGAGACTCATAAAAATAGGGTTAAAAATCAATATGATAAATCGGTCAAACCTAGGGTTTTTTCTAAAGGGGAGCTTGTCTTGCTCTGGGATCAGGACAAAGAACCCCTGGGAGCAGGAAAATCCAGGTCTATGTGGTTAGGACCCAATGTCATGTCAAAATTTTTGAAGAAAGGGGCATATGAATTAACCTATTTCGAAGGAAATAAGCTGTTGGAGCCTAGAAATGGACTCTACCTGAAGAAGTACTATGCTTAGGCTTAGCACTTTTTCTTGTATTTTTATTGTATATAACTTTATGTACAATTGTTAGCCAGTTTTTGTTCTTATACATTTTTTTGTTGTTACAGATGTCTTCCGAGTAGTTCATAGGTTTTGCAGATGGTGCTAGTCGTCACACTTGCAACCTAGCTTCAGCCGCATGGGTTATTTACTCACCCTCGAGACAACTAATATCCTCTGGAGGCGCTTTCCTAGGTCCTACTACCAATAATGTGGCCGACTACAGGGCCTTCATTGAGCTTTTATGGGATTCCTTGTCATGTGGCATCACCCAGTTAGAAGTTAGACTTGACTCTCAACTAGTGGTTTCCAAGCTCAATTGAGCTTGTCAGGTGCAGAACCCTATTTTGTTACATTAGTTTTTGCAAGTTAGGTTATTGGAAAGAAATTTTGATTTTATTTCATTTAATCGTATTCCAAGAAATAAAAAATCATTAACTAATGCATATGCCAACTATATCTTAGATTGCTACTTAACACACATTTCATAAAAATACACAACAGATACATTGTGAACACATGTAAATAAACTGGAAAAATATATATATGTGTGTGGGGGGGGTGTGAATATTTTTCCATAAGATAGGTCGATTTTTGATCCTCAGATCCAGTCATACATCTGTGCATATACAAAAATATACAAAATTTGGACCGCAGTCCATAAAATGCTCCTAGGCGTAATCTTGACCACCCTGGTCACCTTAACCACCCTGGTCATCCTAGTCACCCTGATCACCAGCCTCCTTATATTATTCAGCTACAACAGCCTCCATGGACTCTATGTAGACAAGTACAGCCCTGGCTACCCTTCTCATAAGGCATATCCAGGTGGGTGGAATCCCGACAACAAGTTCCTACATGATGGAAGCGATCTGCTCAATCCATATGGTTGGGACTCTATGGGTAAGCCTGGACATCTTCCCCTCAAGTACCCTGATCAAACCCTGATCTTTCCCTGCCACCAGTCATATATGCATCCTAGGATGCCCATCAAGGCGGATAGGTCCAATATCTGCATTTTAAACATTAAATGGATTAAAAACTCTTATACATCTGTATATACCTTTATGATAAAAATTCATAAAAATTTAAAAAACTTGAAAAACCAAAATACCTAGTGCTCCCCATACTCCTCCAGGAGGGAGGACGAGAGCATTATACCTCGAAATTCTAAACCAGTATAGGGAAACTGCTCCAGTGCTGGCAACTTCTACCCCCACCATAAGTAGAAATCATCGTCATATATGCTCTGAACTAATCCACCGCCGCCATGGCAAAGTAAAATATCTCCCCACCTAGTCAGTCTAGGCTAACTAGGAGAGAAGGATGGAAGTGGTACCGCATGGCTGATTGCGGGCACTCTCTCAAAGAATAAGGCCACCAATACACTAGAATATCCAATAAATTTCCTCCGGCCTCTCTTGCAGTCAGAGAGTTGTTTTTTCATTGTCGGGATTACTCCCGAGAACCAGTCAAACACAACTCCCTATAGGTACTCTACAACAATTCTCATCTGGTTTCGAGTAGCAAGATGGAGCGATGATTATATTGCAACTCTCACTATAGTACTTACCAACCCTTGTAACGGGAGTTATTAATATGTACAATAGGGGTGCATGATCCCTTTTTTAGGTTGTCGATCATGCAGTAAGTGTTGATGTACTCCTAAACACTCATGGGGTCATCGCCCCTGCTAGTACCCTTAAGGTTGACAGGTGTTCCCTGTCTAGACAAGCCTGTAATGAAGTATATGTCTTCCAGTGCCACCTCTAATATTTCACCCTGAAGGTCAAAGGCCCCAAGGTCATGGTCCCAGTAGCCAATCAAAATCTCTAGCAAACAGACATTGACCCGCATAGGTGAAGTACAAAATAAATTTAATAACCCACTTTGCTGCAATGCTTGCACACTGGGGGAATTTTGGAGTGCCTCTTGGTCCATATCTTCATTTTCCCACTCCCTCCACTCCAACACCATGTTTTAACTTGCCCATTAAACTATTATCAAACATTAAAATTTATCAAAACAATTTGATTTTGACCTTAACATTCTTTTTCCTATGTCGCACAGTACACACGACTGTCTTTTAGACAGGTCGCATATGACACGTGGGTTTTTTTCGGGCAAGTCGCATGTAAAATGGGTATACACGACTATATAAGTCTCCTACCCACGTGTATTGTGCAACCCCCTTAAGGCAGGCTTAAAACATCCAAATTTGCATAAAATTGAAAATGTAAACGGTTGAAGTGGAAGAGAATGAAGAGCTAGCTTATCTGGAACTTGCAGTATCGAAAATAGTCCACTGGTTTGTCCACACAGAATGATTGAAGTCAGAGGTAAAACTTGCCTATATTGGGTAGAAATATGAAATGGTATATTTTGATTTCTATTTTTGAACTATATATAAAAATATTTTCAAAATTTGTGGTTTTAACCTATAGTTTTCAAATTATATTATAATCAAACTAATACCATGTCATGTTTTCCTAATGCAACAGGTTCAAGGTCACTTAAAGTGGTTATTCACTCATATAGGATAGGATTTTGGTCATTCATATGCATTTTTCACATGTATACCTAATCGGTTTTAACCCTAGGATCACTACTTTGACCACGGACTATGGTGTTTAACCATTATTACCTTGTCTATACCATTGTTCTTCCGTGGATAGGGCCTTCCTTCCATGAGTACCCTAGTTTAGAATACATTGTTGTCTTTTGGTACTCATGCCACATTTGTCATAGGTTCATGGGAGCCTTCTTAGCTATTTTTCATGCCAAATTGAGCCTCATTTTGGTCTCTTTTTACAAGCTATCCTCTTTATAAGGCTCCATGCACTTATGGAGTTTCTTTAGGCCCAGGTCTAACTCCTCAAAATAGACTTGACTACCAAGTAAACTTTTTCATTTAGGCTCCTTAAGAATATGTGAATGGGCATCCACATTGGTGGTAGGTTATCACTTTCTCGGACCATGTGGTACAATACGAGAAAGGAACACTCTCTTTTCTATGGAATTGAGAAAAGTGTTCTCAGGTATAGTTTTACTGCTTTTTCGGACCTAAGGGTCTAAATTTACGGAAAATGAGCGCCCGGTATGAGCTTAGTTTTCTCTTTTTCATGCTCTAAACCTAAACATGAAAAATATTTTGAGTGTACTTTATGTCTTTGTCATGCTCGTTAAACACTAAAGAACAAAGCATCAAGTATACTGTTGTAAGCCCCATTTCTCGTAACCAAATGGATCTTTCCGAGTGATCTTGCTTTCCTTCACACTCGTAAAACTCAAGCTATATGTTGTTTTTGAAGGGGCGTTGTGTAGGTTGTAATTTAACCTTTTTTGGTTAAATAGCATGCCATGTTACACAACCCATCAAGGATGAAAACTCCTTTATCACATACTTCGAGTAGTACACACTCTTAACGGTATGTTGTAATGGAGATCATAAGCATCCAGATAATGGCCTTATGTGTGTTGTGTCGAAGCATTGACTAAAAGGTTTACTACATTATTTTGTTAATACATTGATTATGAAACATTGCTAACCATATGACAGGATTTGACTTATAGGGAATGCCATGATCTACAAGAACAAGTGATCCCATTGATATATGGATAAAACAGAATCAGAAAGCCTCTAGAAGCATGTATTATGACTCTCAGACCTAGAATAATCTCATGCAAATCTTTGGTGATCAGAAGCAGAAAGCTTCTACGAATGTCGGTCTATATATTTCTTCAACAAGATTTACTCAATCGACTTTTGAGCAACAGAGGGAGTTATCCCTCAAAGACAAGGATTCTAGTCTATTACAGATGATAGAAACCTGACGACACTGATGTCATGATTCAAACAAGACAATTGAAGGATCCTTGATGAACCTGGTCGTCACCAGGATGGACAATTACTTTTCAGTCTACATTATTTTGCTCAAGTCAGAACCTTTAGGAAAGAAGGGAACGTTCGTGGGATATTACAAGTCTTCAAAGGATGACAAAATATACATCCCACGATCAAGGAAAATTGAAGTCAATCGGGATGTAAACTTTGAAGAACAAATGGATATCTGAAAAGTAAGAGGATCAGATATGGAAATCAATGATAATGAATAGATGAGATCATATCACCTCCAAACATTAAGCGGGAGTCTTAAGAAATGAATAAATCAATTAGTTCCATTGATCCAGTTGACCAAGATGATGCTCCCACTGATATGGCAGTAAGCCGGAAAATGCCTAGATGGGCACGACAGATTTTGCTAGGCATCATGGTCGAGTCATATGAAGAAGTCTAAGTCCCCATAGGTTTTTTCAACTTTTTTAATTTTTTAACTTTTTCAGTTTTTTTTATTAAAATTTAATTTTTCCAAAACTTAGGCTATTTTTTAATAGTTTAATTGAAAAAATTGGTTTTGTAATAAAAGCGGGCCAAATAATCAGTTTCAGTAATGTAGGTACTCATTTTCAAGCTAAGAGCACCATGTAAACCCATGGACCCACGTTTTCCTAGTTTTGAGTGATTTTCCATCACTCAGGTCAGAAAGCCCCAAAAAATCAATTATTGATTATTTTAATTAATAAATTGATGAATAAAGGAGTAAATCCAAAATCCTAGATCAGTGGATTCTCAGCCGATTTGATTGAAATCAGTCAGATCTTAACCAAATTGACAGGATCTGACAAATCCTTGACTAAAGGAGGTGATCTAGACAGATCCAGAGTTGAACTTCAGCATCCTTTTGTTGGGCTATAGGGAAGACCCGGGATTTATACCATTAACTTTGCACCAACAAAAGACCCACAGTGTTGGCCCTTTCGGCAACAACCTGCGAACAGGTTGCAGTCTCACCCGAAACAGCTATGGGGTGCCGCAAAATCATGTTTTTTCAAGCAGAAGAGGGATATTACTATACCTTAGCTTTTAACAATTATAACCATAAAATGAAGAGCTTTAATAGTTACTTATTTAGCTTCGCGGTTAGATAAACAAATAGTGCCTTGCTTAACCCTTTTCTGGGAATTCCAGCGAAGTTAGTATTTAGCAGTGATCTTACTTATCATATATATATTTATCAATGCATAAAAGAACATAACAACAACACAACAAAACCCACAACACACGATATAACGTGGTTCACCCCCAGTTTAGGGGTTACGTCCACAGAACTGTGTTTTATTCAACTCTTTACAAAAACCACAGTTCTGATCTGCGCACTCAGCTGCAGATCCCTTCAAGCCCTTAAAACCGCGCACACAGCTTCAGGCCTCTGCGCACACAGCTGCAGATTTCCTTTATCACCCAAAACCCTCTGCGCACACAGCTGCAGAGGTCGTCCACACACACAGCTAGGACTTAACCTTCTTACAAAACAAGCCTTAGCTTCGCATCAATTCATCTTACCTCAAAAGCCTAAACTGACTTCTTTACAAGAGTGCTTATTTATAGTGCACTTATTACAAAACCATGGGCACCCCGAACCCTAAACCCTGGACTTAAACCATGGGTTTATTACAAAAGGAGGTTTTTACTCAACCCCAACACCCCTAAGACTATTTTGAGTCGTAACTCCGCTTACAAACTCCCATAACTCCGCGGAGTTACCCACCTTAAGGACCGTTAGGGTGTGCACCCCAACAGGCCCCTAAGACTCACCAGTGTCCCGTCCCGGGACACTTAACTGCTTTTCTGGTGGTAGAATCTTGTTGGCGAAACATAGTGCGCTGCTTGTTGAAGCCATACATGCGGTTGTCAGCTGCTTGTTCCTTTCCTTCGTAATATTTATGCTGGTTAAGGCCTTCTGGATCTATCAGCGACCCCATCCTTCGATCTACTTGCCAAACATTTGACCATCCACAACTTAGGGTCCCCAGAATTGTGTGTCAAGGTGCATAAGACAAACAGCCGCCTCGGTTCTGCCAAACCAGGAGGATACATCTTGGGATGTTTCAGAAGCTTCCTGTGAAGACCGGTGCTTTTCTTCGTGCGGCTTAGAGCACACTTCTGCCTTTCTTCCTTCCTCTTAAAGAGAACTTCTTCCTTTCTTTGTGCCTTGGTCGAACATGGCTGCATGGGTGGATTGCTCAGAAGGTTCAGCAGAGCTCTCTCCCTGACCAATCGTAATAACTCCTGGACTTCACGATCATTCGACATAGTTCTAACTGAAGAAACTCAAAGAGATGCACAATGCAGGAGTCGCAGGCCAGTGTAGCGTCTTATAGAATCCCGCAACAGAATCTGTCATCATGGTGCCTTAATGACGCCGAATCTGATGGAGTGGCGAAAATCTTGTCCACACAGCGCCAAATTTTCCCAAAATCTCATCATTGCAGGTAGTTAGGGCAGTTCTCGTGTCGGCGCCGCCAAGTGTAGTTTGTCCCATCCGTCACATTTTAGGCTGCGACACACCTTTGATCTTTGACATAACCACTAACTTCAACTTCGCCTTGATAAGTACCTTCGACACAATATGCACCTTCAACCCATCCTGACCTATACGGCAACCAAACTTCAACCTTCATACTTTGACAGTCTTCAACACTTTGTAGCTTTGAGAACAACTTCATTATAGTCTAGTACCCAATTCCAACTGTTCTTGGTACTTAGACTGTCCTTCATGTTGTTACTCCTGATCAGGGGGTCCCGGTTTGTCCCTGTACTTATTTAACCTACTTCCATTCACCATGGAAGGTAAAATTTCTCCATTCAATTTAGCTAACTGGACTGCGCCACCATCAGTAACTTTCTGCACTATGTATGGTCCTTTCCAATGTGTCTTGAACTTACCCAAGAATTTCATGAATTTGTTGTCATATAAGAGCACAAGATCACCCTGCTGGAACTTCTTCTTCTTGATGTGTCTATCATGCCATGCTTTTTCTCTAGCTTTATGTACTTGCTGCTGGAACCCTGCAATGAATCTGTCCTCTTCAAGTTCTAGTATCTTTGCCAGCCTTTCTTTTATCATATCTAGGTCATCCATCTCTGTAAAAGAAGATATTCTGAGGCTAGAGACAATGTACTCCATGGGAATGACTTCTTATTGTCCATAAACCAACCTAAAAGGTGTATGGCCTGTCAACTTCTTGCAGGTGGTTCTATAAGCCCATAGTACTGTTGGAATTATAAGGTCCCAATCATTTCTGTTAGCATTTCAAACCTTCGTCAGAGCGTGTTCAAGGATCTTGTTAAAGGCTTCAACAGTTCCATTTGCTTGAGGATGATAGGAAGTACTCTTCTGATGATATACTTGAAATTCTTCAGTCAATACTTCAATAGTCTTATTTAAGAAATGTGATCCTTGATCACTCATAAGAATTCTAGGACACCAAAATCTTGACAAGATGTTATCAAAGATAAACTTCACGGCTGTAGCAGCACTAGAGGTCTTGACTGGTTGAGCTTCGGCCCAACGAGTAAGGTAGTCAGTTGCTGGAATAATGTATCTTGCTTCGGATTTCTTTGCAGCGGGATTGATAGGTCCAACAAAATCAATAGCCCATTTATCAAAGGGTTGTAAAGTTACCTGCAGAACTAGAGGCATATCATCCCTCCTGGAAGGTTTGCCTGTCCTCTGACAAATATCGCAGCTGTGGCAATATTCTCTTGCATCCTTATGAATTGTGGGCCACCACAATCCGGCTGTCAGAATCTTCTGTGCTGTAGATTTTCCTGCGTAATGACCTCCTGCTGCACCAGAGTGTGCCTCAGCCAAAATTAATGGCTTTTCATGCTCCAGGACACATCTACGCAGTATTTCATCTGGTCCCATCTTATATAGTTGTCCTGCTATTAAGGTAAAGTCGACTGCTCTAACCACCAGTTGTTTCTTCTGCTACGTTGTCATTTCGGTGGGTGCAAAACCTGTAGACAAATACTGAACAATATCCTAGAAATAATCATCAACCATTTGGATGGCAAACAACTGAGCATCAGGAAGACCTTCGTCCAAACTAATGGGCTCTTCTCCTGACTCGAGCCTTGACAAGTGGTCAGGACCTAGGTTCAGTCTTCCAGATTTGACTATGATTTCAAAGTCATATTCCTAAAACAGAATCAACCATCTACATATCCTTCCACCTAGCACAGGCTTGTTAACCAAATACTTCAAAGCAGAGTGATCAGTGAACATCTTAAAATGAGATCCTAACAGATAATGTCGAAACTTCTGTAATGCATAAACCATAGCTAACCCTTCTCGTTCTGTAGTAGTATAATTTTTTTCTGCTGTGGACAGTTTTCTAATTGCAAAAGAAATAGGGTGATCGATATTACCTTCACCTGACTGAGCCAATACTATTCCCAGAGCAATAGAGGATGCATCGACATGCACATGAAACTCCTTATTCCAATCAGGGAATACTAAGATAGGGGCAGTTACCTTCTTTTCCTTCAAAATATCCAAGCTTGCTTGACACTCAGGTGTCCATTCAAACCTAATATCTTTCTTCAACTGTTTTTCCATAGGGGTTGTTATCTGAGCATATCCTTTAATGAATTTCCTGTAATAACCAGTATGACCGAGCGTAGTGCGCAGTTGTTTAACAGACTTCGGAGGTGGCAGGTTCACAATAATGACTATCTTCGCAGGATCCATCATCAATCCTTGCTTACAGACAATGTGACCTAGCAGAATTCCAAAAGGGGCACAAAAGATACACTTTTTCAAGTTCAAGTAAATCTGATGCTGTCTACATTTGTCCAACATAAGTCTTAAACTAGCTATGTGGTCTTTTAATAACACGAAGATAGTCCAATCATCAAAATAAACTTCTAAGAATTTATGTATGAATTCCTTTAAAGCAGAGATGACTATTCTAGAAAACATGGCAGGTGCATTCTTCAATCCAAAGGGCATAACTGTATACTGGAAGGATCCCATTTATGTAGCGAAGGTTGTCTTATGTCGATCTTCTGGAGCAATTCGAATCTAATGGTAACCTGAAAATCCATCAGTAAAAGAGTACACTTCTTGACCTCCAACATTGTCTAAAACTTCATCTGTAAAGGGAGTGGGGAAAGGATCATGCAAACAGGCATCATTTAGCTTCCTCAGATCGACACAGATTCTGATTTCTCCCTTAGTCTTGTTTTCTTGCACCACCATAGGACTGACCCACTCGAACTCTTCAACAGGCTCAATGATTCCTGCAGCAAGCATCTCATCTAGCTCCATTCGGACTTTTTCCTTATACTTAGGGTTCAGCCTATAAGGGCGCTTTTTCACAGGCTTCGCATCAGGTTTCAAAGGGATCTTTATTACTCCTATATCACCAAGGATACCTTTCATCTCTGAGAACTTCGTCAGAAATAGATCCTGATATTCATGGAGAAGTTGGGTCACCTTGCTTACCATTTTGTCATCCCAATAATCTCCAATGGTAGCATACTTAGGGTTTTCTTCTGACCCAATGTTTACGGTCCGCGTCTTCAAGGGTTGAGTCACTTCAAGTGCCTCAACTGCGGGTCCATGTACTTTGCAGTGTCCTTCTGACTCAGGAATGTTAATGTTACGTGGATCGTCATCCTCGTCAATTGCGAGGTTATAACATTCTACTGCATTGGCTTCCTGTGCCTTCCAATCAAGTTGGTATTCTGCTATTTCTTGATCATCAAATACTTTAGTATGGATCAACCTAACAGCTGCCTCCAAAGTAGGAGAAACCTCATTAATAGAAAATATCAGCACAAAAATATCAACAAGACAATCCCAACTTACAGTACCGTGGCAAAGCTCGACCTCCGCATACCAGTTCTTTGCTATAGGTTCTAGGGTGTGCACAAACCTATGTACCCATTCTTCACGAGGCACATGCTTCCATGCCTTGTAGCATTGCTCCAAATGTCCCTGAGGACTAGTCTTACCATTAAACCTGCTTCGCACCTCTTGAGATTGGTCCCTGAATCTTAGGTAAAGGGACTTCTGGCATGCTTCCCAACTATGAATGTACTTTTTGTGACCATTCCACCATCTGGCTGCTGTGGCTCTGAATGCTGAATCCAGAGTCTCCATTTTCTGTGAGTCTGGTACCTGCTCTGAGAATTGCACAATAAACTGTTTTGGGTCTGTCGAACCATCAAAAATAGGTAAGGTTCTTGTCTGTGAGCCAAGCCATCTGAGAGACTTGGTAATTCTGGCACATCTATGTCCATGCAACTCATAAAGTCTATTCTGCCAGTTTTCTAACCCGTCATCTGAATCCGTCATGTAGGAGCTATCACACTGCCAATCCATGATACCTTCGGCAGTAGGATCAACATAATCATCTTCCTTAGCTGTAATATTATAGATGTTGTCCAAAACATCTTGGTCTTCATCTCTTACTGGCTCTGTGTATCTCTTTCCTTGAGAAGGATCCAATGGGACTATGACTCTCAGTCCTTTCCCTTCGAAAGTCATATGTCTCTTCTTAAGGTTAATGACTGTATCATTGTCTAATGCCCATGCAATACCTAGCAATGTTGGATAGGGGTTGCTATCATCAATGAGCTCAATAACTTCGAAGTCTGCTACAGTACAGACGCCATCAATATCTACTGGAACATTAGGGAATCGTCCTAGGGGCACAATCTTCTGCTGATTGGCTAATCTCAACTGTATAGGGGACCAATCAAGGGTAGGTTTTCCCATTTATTCCCAGGTTTGCTTAGTTAAGACATTTACCTCTGATCCTAGGTCCAAGATAACATCAGTCATATAATACTCTTATATCTGAGAATTCAATCTCATTTCCCTGCTAGTTCTCCTGACTCTATTAACAGCTTTTGCCTGACCAGGACTTTACTGAGGTTCACAGGAAGCAATAACTTTCTGCAACTCACTTAAAGCATTCTGATTTCTTAAGAGCTTTAGACAACTTTGTAAAAAGGAGGACAGTGTACTTACTTTGTCTGTCGAAGCTTCTTGCATCTGCGACTGCTGCTGATGTTGTTGCGCAGGTGCTACCTATGTGCTAGGAGCAGCAAAATCTCTCTTGGCTTCCATGAATGTCTCTTTTTCTCTTTCGATATCAAAGGTTGGGACTTTCGTTGGGGCCTTATGAACCCAAGCCTCGTCAGGTTGTTTCTCCTTATTCTATACTTCCGTCATAGCTCCACTCCGGGTAACAACATTAATGGCTGGGGCAGGTCTTTGCTCGACGGAAATCATCTGAATATTCTAAGTAGGGGCACTGTTTCTTTCCTGAATCTTCGCTATCAACTTCGGGCACTGCTCGATCATATGATCTACTGCTCGGCAATACCGACATGTCGTAGTTGGGTTCCGACAGTCTCTCGCTAGATGCCTGGCCTGGTTACAGTTGTAACACACAACCTAGCCTCTTCCTCTTCCAGCCATACCACCTCGCCCACGACCTCCAAAATCACCTCTACCTGACGCACCACCGCGGTAACCATCACCATCATTGCTCTGTCCCTCATTTTGTACCCGATAGGTGTCGTAGGTACGTTCTCTCATGAGGTCATAACTGCGACACTCATCTTCATTATGTCCTATGGACTTATAGAATTTACAATAGGGGTTCTTAGGTACTTTCCCATACCTCTGTAGAAGATAGCAGTCTTCAGGTCGATGCTGACCTGCTGTTCTGCAGAGCTCACAATATAGGACTTGCGGGTTAAACGGGTTTGGCGCACCAGTATTCAGGTAATTTCTTACCATAGGACACTGTTCCCGGGCATGACCTTCTGTCTGACATTGTGTACACCAAACCTCTTCGCGACCGGTTTTTTCTTTCTTCATATCGTGAAGCTCCAGAGCCATTGCTATCAACTGCGCTTGGATTTGAGCAATACCAGAATTATCTTCGACAGGAGCGGTTTCAAGCTTCATCGCGATTTCTAGCGCCTCCTGCTGGTCAGCAACCTTCTGTTGCATGAGTGGAGTTCTGATATGTGGTAGAAACGCTGCAATGAACCATTCCTTGTGCTGCGCAGGTCCAATGGTGAAACTGACTTGGTCTAGCAGAACTTTGAACATTTGATCAAAGTTCCACACTGATTCGCCGCACCTCTGCTGAATCTCTTTCAATTCAGTGATACACTACGATTCTGATTTCGGCTTCTTAAATTCCTTTATCATTGCTTCTTTTATATCAGCCAAAGCATGGTTCTGAGTGCTAGAAAACTTCATGAACTAGGTCAGAGTGCGGTCTCTGAAAGAAGTAACCAGTTGTGCTCTTTTTGTATCTTGATCCGTAGTGTTCTTAGCAGTCCACACTGCTTAACATAAAAACCAGAACTATTCTGGATCCTCTGATCTAGTTCCTTTGAAAACATGGAGCTTAATATCATCATGCATGTGGGCCATAGTGGATCTAGGGGGGGTTGGAGGTGGACTGGAAGTAGGTGGGGGGGAACTTACTGGGGTATACTGACCTGCGACAGGAATACTTAAGCTAGGGTTACTTTCAGACTGCGACGGGTTCTCAGGGATAACAGTTCTGCGCTGTGGGGTTACCAGAGGGTTTCCAATAGAAGGGGTTTCTTCGGGTTCTGAATCTACGGGATTGACAGGGGAATACTCAATATGCTGACCCTGGGAATAAGATCCAAAATCTCTCTTGTACCTTTTGCCACTTCGCAGCAAATCACTTTGCTCGTCGAAGGTATTTTCACTTGCAAACATAGGTTAGTAATACTAAATCTAACAGTCTGATTCAGTGAGCAATATACCTTTTGCAGTGAGTAGCATTTTAATTCTCAAACTAAATGAATTCAAAAACTTACCCCTTGGTCCTTTGAAAAAATGTCGCTCGGCTTCACTAAAGGAAGTACTCGTGTCGATGGCGAACTTCGTCACAAATGCTTCAAGGGTTCGCGTTGTCCAGAAATCAACAGCGCGGGATATCTCGTTGTTCACCCTTTTCAGTATATTAATTCTTGTGGGCGTCCAATCAGGAAACTGATGTTCTTGGAAGTTCGTCCTTCTCTCTGTTAACCTGGATAACCACTGGTGCAACTCTATGTGGATACTACTAAAGAAAATTTCATAAACATCACAGAAAACATACCTTTGTAAAAGGTCGTTTGCACTACGACGCGGATCTTTGTTCTCTTGCTCAGCGAATTTTAGATAAGTCTCATCAACACAATCACTGATTTCCTTCACAGAGGGTCTCTAGAACATAGCCCTCGAGGTACGACATAAACCCTTCTTGAACATATATTGAGTTCAACCGGCAACGGAACCAATTTGTTGGGCTATAGGGCAGACCTGGGCTTTATACCATTAACTTCGCACCAACAAAAGACCCACAGTGTTGGCCCTTTCGGCAACAACCTGCGAACAGGTTGCAGTCTCACCTGAAACAGCTATGGGGTGCCGCAAAATCAAGTTTCTGCAAGTAGAAGAGGGATATTACTGTACCTTAGCTTTTAACAATTATAACCATAAAATGCAGAGCTTTAATAGTTACTTATTTAGCTTCGCGGTTAGATAAACAAACAGTGCCTTGCTTAACCCTTTTCTGGGAATTCCAGCGAAGTTAGTATTTAGCAGTGATCTTACTTATCATATATATATTTATCAATGCATAAAAGAACATAACAACAACACAACAAAACCCACAACACATGATATAACGTGGTTCACCCCCAGTTTAGGGGTTACGTCCACAGAACTGTGTTTTATTCAACTCTTTACAAAAACCATAGTTCTGATATGAGCACTCAGCTGCAGATCCCTTCAAGTCCTTAAAGCCGCGCACACAGCTGCAGGCCTCTGCGCACACAGCTGTAGATTTCCTTTATCACCCAAAACCCTCTGCGCACACAGCTGCAGAGGTCGTCAACGCACACAGCTGGGACTTAACCTTCTTACAAAACAAGCCTTAGCTTCGCATCAATTCATCTTACCTCAAAAGCCTAAACTGACTTCTTTACAAGAGTGCTTATTTATAGTGCACTTATTACAAAACCATGGGCTTAAACCATGGGCACCCCGAACCCTAAACCCTGGACTTAAACCATGGGTTTATTACAAAAGGAGGTTTTTACTCAACCCCGACACCCCTAAGACTATTTTGAGTCGTAACTCCGCTTACAAACTCCCATAACTTCGCGGAGTTACCCAACACCTTTATGGGCAATTTCGCCCTCCCTCTCTCCTCCACACGTCTAGACTCATCTGGATGAGTTTTGGTGGATTCTTTAGTCAACAGGTTGAGGTGTCAATGAGATCAGCTCTCCGATTGACAATTGCACTCAGTGAGACTCAGATCTGGCTCAGTTAGACACATATGAGGCATTGATGGACTCTCCTTCAGCTACAGTGGTCTATCTCCTTGGGATATGCGCCCCCCTAGGCTGGATCTCCTTTTTTTTTATAAATAAAGCTCAAGCTGCCTCTTCCAAGCTAGTTAGAGTTAGATTGAGGAGTTGTTACCATTGTAACACTGCTATATTTTTTATTGTGAATCAGGAAGCTTTGGAGGCTATACCATGTAGTGCATGTGTTTGCGTGGATTCCCAACGTCATGCTGCTAAAGTGGTAACTGCAATTTCTTTCCAATTTTTGTGTTGCTTTTGTTTTCTGGCTTCAAGGATTCGGTTGAATCAAGTAAGGGTGTAAACTAGGGAAGTTAGATTGATTGCTCTTGTTTATCCATATTATGTATGCTTAAGAATTTCAGTTATATGCCTAAATCAGATTATTTTTGCATGAGCTTTCATTTTTGTTGCTTTATACATCTATATTCAGATCTCACGAGGAGTTGTGCAGGCTTGTGTTATCTAGTTGCAGGTTCCTGATTGAACGAAGGTGTGGATCAAGATTGACGCCATTCCTTATCCAATAAGCTCAAAGACTCTGTCCCTCAGCGCTCCACAAAGGGCCTCCTTTCATATTGTTCCATTCAAGCAATGAGCCGACCTTCTCTCCTCTTTTTCTCCTTTCTTTTAAAAATCAATCTTTCGGTTACCTGTTTCTTCCTCTTATGATCAGATCTATTTCTACGAATTGAATATATATTGTTAGATCTAGTTCATAAGATTCTTGTTGCTTAGATATATAAGTTCATAAAGAATATCATTTCATAAAGATAGATCTAGGTGTAGGAATTGTCTTTTTTGCAAGTAGCTAAATCATAGATCTAAAGCTTGCTCATAAGGTAGTTTCCTTTTTCGTTCTTTAAATATTTAAATTCTGCAAGAAAAGTGCATATCTCATTGGCTACCTAAACAGCAAGCCAAGATCCCAAGGAAAGCTTGCTTTCCTTGGTTCCTTTTTGCAAAACTAGATTAGCCCATTTTAACAGTTTTTTACTTAATTTTTTTTCGGTAACTAGCGTGGTGACCCAAAACACTTTGAAAGTGTTTTTGGGCACATTTGATTTTGATTGCTCGTTGTTTTTTAGCAGGTTTAACAAAAAAGAAAAGGATACTCTGCCCATTTTCCAACTCTTTGGCACACCAGAGCTTCCCAGAGGCTTCCCCCACCGTTGTGATTTTAGTTTAGCTTGTTACAAGTTTGTTGTAAGCCTTTCGATCCCAGATAACAAGAACCAAAGCGCATAATTTAGTTTGCTGATATTGTAACCAATAATAATAAAAATAATCTTTTCGAGTAGGCTCTTTCAAGCCCACTTCCCATCCTCCCAAGAGGGATCCGTGTCCGTTTCGCCCTTTTCGCTTTTTTCCCGTTTTTTGCTCTAGCTTAGTCTTGTTATGCAGGATTGTATACTTTGATAACATCTTTCATTATTCCATATTTTAATTTCAAAAAAGTAATCGTACTACTTATCCGACGACTTCCCGATTGACCCACAAGGGAAAAGAGATGCGTGGTAGGACTAATTAGAAAACCGGCATGGTGTATCTTTGATTCATTTTCATCAATTGTTTCGTTAGCTATAATAAAATTAACCCCTCCTTGATTCCTCGATTGAGATCCACTTGGATCGAAAGAGGTTCTTGGAGGGTATTCTTTTTAACAAGAACACCTATCTTAAAATTAACTAAAAATAACAAAGACTCCAGTGTGTATGCTCTGTACTTGGCTGCGGTTCGTCCGATCAGTCGAGCTGCATCAAAAGCACTTGAGTGACTAGAATAATTAGGATTCACTCTCTCAAATTGACAAACCATCAGGCGAAAATCCAACGCCTTGATCAAACCATTACGGTGGCAAAATACCCAAAGGAAGCAAGAACTCCTGAAAAGTGACCTCGGGGCGCCGATCTCTATTACACCTTCGGGTGCATTATGAACAACAGCCTCAGAGACTCCATTCAGCCCACATATTCCTTGCAGGTAGCCGTGACGGTTTAGTTTTGGACATACTTCAAGTACCCCCTGGGTATATCTGGAGTCCCCTCACCTAAGTTAAATTACTCATCTTCACATTAATTTAAAATTAACCAAGATACAATTGCACAACATTTATTTCAGCACTTGCAAGCACTCTTAAAATATTTCTGACTCCATTTTTTGCACGGGTCAATTGTTTATTTCTTTCAATCTTTATGCGATTGTGTGTCATTTCGTTCTTACTTGTGATTATCTTATCTAGTTATTTGTTGTTTGCAATTGTTAATTCAAAACTCCTAAAAAACATACTCTTTAATACCATCATCATACTAAATAATTTTGCCTTAGTAACTTAATAGGGTCTACCCCCCTTGGCTTCATTAGGAGTTGAGCCTAAACGGAGGAGTCAAGAACAAGGTGACAGCCTTGACTCGAGACTTGCCCCCAAGGACACACCGAGTGGCTTGAAGATTTTTGCCACGTGACCCAGGTGTGTGAAAGGCGGCAACAGAGGATAGCTTCTAAATGACTGCCATTTTCTTTTAGTCTTTTGTGCTTCATTCTCATCCCAACTCAAATGTTGGGACACTTGCATACATTGCTCCTGAAGTTTTTTCCAATAAACAATATGATGGCAAGGTAATCAAGGCCTCGTGAAAACTCTAATTTTTCATTGCTCTAATTTATATAGGAAATTCTATCTTATTTGAATCAATAGTAGTTCACGATCACTATATTAAAATTAGTGATCAAGGTAATCAAGGCCTCGTGAAAACTCTAATTTTTCATTGCTCTAATTTATATAGAAAATTCTATCTTATTTGAATCAATAGTAGTTCACGATCACTATATTAAAAAAATTTAAAATTAATTGAGCTTCTTGTGATCTATGATGCTTCTTTTGTTTTATATGATGTTTAAGCTGGCTTATGTTTTTTGTAGATTGCAAATGTATGGCCGTGTGGTGTGACTCTTTATGTTAACAGCAAAGGTGATTGTGGTATACTCTAACATTGTTATCCTAAAAGGAATTCTTACGGTTGGCTCTTCATTTCCCTTCCTTACAAAACATGTAACTGCATTCATCAAGATACAATACTAGGTCTACACCAACTCATTTTAACTCCATTTTTTAATCATTTTTACTCTCTAACAATAACCTTTTAATTTATATATATATTAATTGGCCTAGACAGTAAAGGTACCTTCACGCCGGTGAAGTGAACAATCCCTCTCTCATCTTAACTCCCTGATACCACGATGATGACCATGACAAGGGCAGTCGCTAGGTGGAGGCCAGCTCATGCCGTGTGGTGATCGATGCGTCCTCATCCGAGTTGATGTGCCTCCATCGAACACCCTTTGTAGAAAAAAGTGTTTAGAAAAAGTTAAAACTCTTCCAAATTAATAAATAATATAATCAAATAACAAAATTTAAAATTTAGAAACACATAGATAATCGATTCTTTGTACTAAGAAATATAAATATGTTAGCTGAATTATATATTTTTAGAAAATCTACCCATTAAATATATATGTGGCAACAAAGTCAACAATAAAAATTAATAAAATTAAGAAGCATATGTTGTGAAAAATATATACGTAATTGTAACATTGTATTTTAATATATAAGAGCATATGTCTATTTAATTAATGAAAATTAGCATCATATTAGGTATATTGATTTTTTAGATATGTATATATAAATAATTAATTCAACATTATTTATTTTTAAATGTTTGATGAGGGATTAACATTATATGTCATACTAATAAGAGCTACGAGGTGGTAATGTTTTAGACGTTACTAATAGGTGTTGCTATAATATAAATGACAAGAAGCTATTAGTAAAGATAAGAGTCTTTTTGTGTAAGTTTGCTAGCACCTATTTTGCAACATCATTGATCCATCACCTTTCAAATGACATACATATTCTTTTGCATGGATGCTTTTCTTCTAAGTTTTCCTTTCTATAGCTTTTGTGTTTGAGAAATATCCGTAAGGAAAATCAACGAGGTATCCAAATGTAACACAATAAAAGCTATTAAAAACTTCAATTTCACCTAAATCCTTAAGCCAAAGGAAATGATTTTAAATTCCATGTAAGCTCTAAGTTTAAGTACTTGACAATAAGTGATAAATGTTAACAATCTAACTACAAGACTTTTATGGTCGTTAGTTGTGCATGAGTTATATGTATATGATCATGTCTCTAATATGCCTAAATTACATGTCTTACATATGTGCATCGATAAAGTGTATTTAATCCATGGTCAAGCATTATATTATTATCAACAATAGATTTTGTCATCTAATCATTAAATTATTATAAATCTTTAAAATTTAAGATAAATTTAAATCTCTCCAAAACATAAAGGTTTAATGATTGGATTTTCTCTTCCATGTACCAAGTAGTATTAACTCTAGAATGAGATTGCAAATGGAATACTAAGTATGGAAATCAAGAAATGTCTATAACTTTATTCGAATATGAAATTCTATATATGTTAAGTAACTCCCATACTTAATCATTTTATAAGTGCACCACTTCACTCATAATCTGCTAAAATGTGGGTAGTCCCCTTGGATGGAGTCAAACTTGATCATTGCATGCACTAAGGTTGTTTTTGTCAATCTCAATAATCTTCATCCACCCAAAACTCATATACTTATGAATCTTCTAGAAGGTGGGGCATTTCTTTATGTAAAAACCATAGAAAGATCAAAAGGTTATAAAAAACACTATTTTACATGGGATTGACATCTTTGGGCCATGTGCATAGCACAAAGAGAGCGGGGATGAGGGATGATACGTATATCACAATAATCACGGAGTATCTCACAAATTTATTTCAAGCCTTCCAACCTTATTCTAGAGTCCTCCATTGCATAAATGATAAGAATCCCACATTAGATCAAATCCCCTTTCTCCCTTTTTATTATCTCATCATTATTGGGCATGGGCATTGGTGAAAGAAGGAAAGACTAGGGTGATGCAACAAGTTGATTGGAGGGACATAATAGATGGTGGGATTCAACAACATGGATAGTAACATGAGGGTGGTGGTTTTCAACAAGGTGCCAATAAACAACATTTTTTTTGGATTAAAGTCACACCCTTAAAATAATTCCTTTAATTTAATTTTCACGTGAAGGTCTTTGAAGATTATTTGTGATATTTTTCACAAGGTTAATGTCAACCCATATTTTTCCATGTATACCTGCACATCAAATCTATTGGATTAGATGGCCAATGAATTGAAGTGAATCACTAGATTACCAAGGAGGTACCAGGTAAATGATAATAAGGAAGCTTGGTGATGGTGTTGGATAAATTGAATTCAAAGCATAAAATCCTACCAATCGTGAGTCTTAAATATCACACTATGTATTCTTCTTTAGAGTTTTCATATATTTATATGTTTTGCAAGATCATGCATGAGTTTTCAAATTCAAAAATTATTAATTCATGTATAATTTTTTTATTTGTGGCTCATTACACATGTAAACCTATAATGAAAAACTAAATACAAACATAGAGAATGGTATTCCCAATAACTTTGATGATAGATTGCGATATCTAAACAATTTGGGAGATTTCCTTTTCTTTTCTATTGGTACTTGTAAGAGTTCTGTAAACCCTCAAAATGAATGCTGGTGGTCTTCATAACCCATAAGTTGGTGTTCTTCATAACCATATGGGCATTTCCTTCCATTAGAGGGTACTTGTCACAACCCTAGGGCACATTGAAACCTTTTTTCTTGTCGGATCCTAGCTATTGTGTGGAACCACTTGTCATTTTTGCATGGAGACTAATGGTCACATGTACTTACTCGACAATGGAATATTCCTCTTCACTTAAGGCATGCCCATATCTCCACCCAAAGATACGCATCACTTGGACTTGCTATGCCAATGACCTTGCCCAACCTACACTTGGAATTATTATTATCTGTCATTAACTTAACTAACCTTAACTTGTTATGTTACTTATCTCTACATTCCGTAAACATGTCCACAAGACCACAAGAACAACACATATTTGTGTGGTGCCCAAATTAGGGCACCAATAAGCCTTTTTATTAAAGTATGAAAATAATGATACAATGGAAACACAAAGCACAAGTTCAACAACTTATTTCTGAAACTATTTTTAGAACCAACAACTGTGCCTGGAAAAATGGGAAAACCTTAGTTCTGGTTGTCGTTGCACTGTGTTTTTCAATGGGTGAGACTGTTGTCGATGAATTATCTCTGTTGAAGGCTCTGCCAGCTCTGGATGCAAATATACCACTGGTTGCACCTTCTAACGATGCCACTGTCCATCCAAGAGATCTATGTCGCTACACTTTGATGTCTCCCATAAGTATACCCACACAACACTTATCATGAATGTTTCTAGGTCACCTCCACCAACACTACTCCATTTAAAAGCTTGTTCCCTTATAATTTTTCGTCGAAAGTATGCTTGTGGCAACCCTTCAACCCATAACTGCTCACTATAAGACTTAGGCGCTCTACGTCCTTTTTCAAACAAATATCTTTTCTTGCTTTCCATAGACCTACGATCTAACTCACCTCCTTTCCTTGGTATATAGAACATCTCACTTGCCATGCTTAGATGCTTATATCCCTCCTTGCATGATTGGACGCCTCATAAATCTTGGGTGCTCCCTTATTTAAATGAGACACCCACATAAGTGGGTTCCCAACAAAGGGACACACCATTTGGGAAACTGAAAAAAATATTTCCACAATCTCGACAGTCGGCCTCAGAGGCCCATCTTAATTTTGTTGACCCGATTTTTAGTACTTAGGAACTTCTTGCGACGCCCTTCTTAGGCTCACCTGCATTGGGTTCCCCACTCTATCAATTGTATTTGTCGATGAGCTCGAGTCCCCTTGTCCACAAATTTGAGCCTTTTTCCAATGGCATCCATCTATGTCTAGCATGGTGTACAACCTTTATGGATATTCACTGTGTAGAAGTTAGTGGATGATCAACAAGTTTCGAGTTGAATCTCCACTCATCATTAGGATCCATCAAAATATGTAATCTATTTTAGTACACCCCAATAATTTTAATTGTGATGATGGGTACAAGTTAAACCAATCATAGAAACTGCTTATCCATCATATTTCTAACTAACCCCCTCATAATTAATCTCATCTTTTTTATTCTTCTTTAATGGCTAGCCTTAGATTTCTTCATTCTACCTTTCACTAAACCTATCTTTAGATGATCTAAATCCCTCCCTAATCTCCTATATAAATTTAATTTAATTGTATTATATTTTTCTACCATTTTAATATTCTTGTCTTTCTTACCCAAACCCCTTTAAATAAAGTAAAATAAATTTGAATTAATAAGAAAATCCTTATCATTTAAACCCTTGCCATAAACCGTTTAATCCTATGTACTTTAATTAATTTAATTCCTAAACTATAACAATTTTTTCTCATTAATTATTCTTTTTTTTTTAATTTTTTTTTGTCTCTTTTTATTAATTATTTTATTTGGTATTTAATTATTTCATTTCTATTTATTTATTTCTAAACTTTAACCTAAACATTAAACCTTAATAAGAATTCAGCTTACCTTATTTATTCTCTTAATTAATGCAATTTTATTTCTATTTCTTTTTAAGCTCACACCTAAACACATTTTCTAAACCTTAACCTAAATCTACTTCTAAACCTAATTTAATTTTAGTTTATAAATTATATTTTAAATAAATTATACAAATTTGGATTCTTAACGACAATATTTTTGTAGCCCTTAATAAATATTTGATCTTCTATTTAAGCAACTTTTTTCAATCAAAAGATTGCGACTTTTGATAGATCCTGATAAAGATTGGAGGTTCCACTCAAAATGCGTCAATCATCCACTAACTTCTACACAGTAAATATCCAGAAAAATTGAAGCACTATGTTTGAACACTGTGAAAAATCCAATATCACATGGTGAACAATTGTTTTTCCCCTCATCGGGGCATCTTACCACAACGCATAGGAAAAATGGACCCAATGACATCTCTTGCACTTGCTTGTTTCCAAAGCCTTTTGTTGACTACTTAAGCCCCTTTTTGACACTCCCCTTGCTGAAGCCTTTGTTGACTTGTCGAACCCTCTTGGTTGCATGCCCTGCTACTGAAATATCCATATTTATAATCAATCTATGATTTCCCATAGTTTCCTTCCGCACTTCCAAATCTACCCAAATGCATCAATCCATCTCTTTTTTATTCTCATTTCCCATGCACCCGAGCTCTCCTATGGGTGTATGAATGTGGGTTGGTCGCCTCTCCACTGCATGGATGTTATATCCCCGCTGCTCAAAGATTTTTTTGTCCTCATAAACTTTGCAAGTATTCTTACAATCCTCATGAATGTGTTGTTCATATTTTCATTGGTATTACTTCCTCGACACCATAGGCTCTTCCAGCTATGTTGACTCAGCCTTTTACCACAAGGGTAAGTCAAGCCCAATGTTGTTGCACATCTTGAATTTTTTGTTGCATCCATTGTTAACTCCTTTTCATCATGCTCTTGTACACTAAATCTCCCCGTGCCATGGACTTAGTCAAGTGATTAGTCCAATCATCGCACCTAAGAAACGAGAACTCACTTCTTCATTCTTTCAAGTGTCAATTTTGGCTATGCTATGGTCCTTGTTTGCAACCTCTTCTTGCAAAAGGAAGTTATCGCTACCTTCACATTTCAAGCTTACACCTCTACTCAACAGTGTACCTCTTTTTCTACCATGGAATAAACATGCCCACTTCCATCCTCCTGAAAAATGGGTTGTTGAAGTAATGTAACTCAGGCTAGAAGGGAACGCATACCTAGAGTTGTTGTCAACACACATTCCACTATCTTCTTTACCACGTGTCCTTTGTGCACCCACCCAATTTTCATTTCTTCTTAGTTTCAAAAAGAATTAATCTGTTTTCAACAAAAGTCCCTTGCTTACTTTTGCTTGCTTCTCATGTTTCCTTCTATATCACCTCTTTACCAACTTGCCCAACCTTTAACTCGTTGGTTGAGCTTCTTCCAACAGTTCCCCTAGGTAATGTGAGCTAGATGAAACATGGTATGTGTTATGTTGTCCTATTTTAATGTTGTCATGTTGAAGGATGATCACCATGATCTCAAGTCTGCCACACTTGACTTCAACTAAGTTGTTGTTCAGAACAATCAAGTGTTGCTTGCACCCAACACTTGGGTTCTCTTTGCTAGAATACCTAACAATCTCTTGGATTTCCTTATCTAGTGTACTACTCAATGTGCATCAACTTTTCACCTCTTCAACTCATTGACTGTTAGGTTTGCAAAGTAAATTCCATCCACCTCTCTATCTTGTGAAAAATATTCTTGACCTTTCATTGCAAACCTACTCAAACACTTTGTTAAGACACTCAAAACCTACAATGTTGCTTCCAAATATTGTTACCCTTGAAGTTTCATCAAGGTTGTTGATCTCTTCTTCAAAGGGCATTCTTCCACATGGTTTTGCTTCCAAGGAAACCCCAAAATCCTCTTACCCGTGTACTTAGGAGCTTCTTGAGTTGCTTTCATTGTGATGCCTCCATCATCCATGGTATCCTCCTCTTCTTGGATGGATCCAAAGTTTGGATGCATCCAATGTTTGGATTCCAAACCTTGGTTTCAAGTGATCATTTTTGCGATCTATCGTCGTCTGCACCTTTAACTCAACAAGGCATCAATCCATGTGTGGAGTTGTTGTTGGCCTACCTAGAGAGTCTAAATTTAATTACACCCCTACTGCTACAACTACTCTATGCTATACCATTTCGAAAACTGCCTTGTCTTTCCCTACTCTTTAGGTGCACTTCCCATGCTATTGCACTTGCAATCCCGAATTTACTTATGCCTTTTGGGAACTCAATATTCTGTTTGTTACTTTTCTGATGCATGTTGTGCTATGGGCATGATTTTCCTAATTCATGTTGTGTCTTCTGGGTGCTTTTCCAAATGCTCAAACCTTCCAGGCACACTTTGCCCAATGCATTTTGTGTTCTAGGCGCCAAGGAAAATTTTACGAGCAAAATTTAGACCATGGGAAAAATTTAAGGGGTTTTCAATTTTTAGTGGGTGATTTTTAATATGTTAATGATTTATAATCATTATTTTCAATCACCCCAAATTTATTTAAAAATATATTATGCGTAAACGGTTATCCCATCAAGGAGAAGTGGGAAAAATCAATTTACCCCATGAAATTTGAACTAAGGCCTTCCATTCTCCCCAAATTTTAGGGAATTTTATTTTCTTTGAGTGATTTCTCCCTCCACATTTGGTGGGAATCAAACTTATAGGTACCATTTGCCCCCAAAACGAGCATCTTTTAGGGATTGTATTGCCTGATTTTCTGGATTGGTGGTTACACGAAAAATATTAGGCCCTAATCTGCTTGGTACAATTGTGCCTAAGCGTTACTACATTCCTTGAGATTGGCTTAGAGTTAAAAATTTGAATGGTATAAATGGGCCTAAGCATTATTACTTTCTATTCAATTAGCTTAAAGTTAGTAGCAGCTTCATGTGCCAATCATTTTGATATCTCCCCGATTGAAAAATGCTCAGGTTTGTGTCAATACTATATGTTTATAGGTATGTCGCAACCAGCACTGAAGCTAGGAAATCTACATAGGCTTGTTTTGTTTTTTTCTAAATCTACCCATAATTGACTGAATTTTCTATTGGTTTTGTTTCCCTAAAGCATATTTTATTGGAAATCATGGCCTTTTTCATCCTCCACTTCATCTTCACTACTTGACATTTTTTAAAGGTCATTTCAATGGAGGCGTGTTCCTGTATCTATGACAGAACCCGAGTCTACAAAATTTATCCAATATACACTAGAAACCATTTTTTCCAGCCATCCATCTAATCCTTTTATCGCTACTTTCTCTAATTGAACCACCAAGATAGTAGCTAATGATTTCAAAATATTGCACCAAGTAGATCATGTTCACACTAAGTCTATGGTGGATTGGCTCAAATAAACCTAGCATGGAATGATATTTTGGATTCTATAGTCACATTTTTCTTAATTATAATAGATAGGGGAAATACTGAATGTTATCTTTCACCGGAAAAATAGTGACAAGTGTGATATTACATAAATAAAGAGTAATTGATCCACAAGAAAGGGATTAAATAGTTATCCTCCTTGCAACAACAACACCATGCTTTATTTCACATATTCTACGGTGTGGACAATGTGCATTGCATTGCATTTCTATCTTGCTTAGATTTAATTAAAAGAATTGTTAAAACTAGAGTGGATATTGAAACACCCTTCTCTGCGATAAACACATGCCTTATATTGATTTTCTTACGAAAGTTATTTGGTTACAAACCCATCTCATTTTAATATTGACAGTGTCTAACGACTCCATTATTGGATTATATTTTAGTTATGGAAAAAATATTCACAAGAGAGATCATGGGGCAATATAAGATAGAGATCACAAGCAACAAGCAATTACATTCTACAAGCAGTCGTCATGGTTGCCAAAAAAATGTACATGAGCATTATGTCTTAGCTTCTCGAATACCGACATACTCTTACTTCTCCACCTTCTCCAATACTAACATATTCTTACTTCTCCAGCTTCTCCAATACCAACATACTCTTATTTCTCAAGCTCCAAGTTTTCTTCCCTTAATTTTCTATCTTCCATCATGTTGTTATTCTTGTTTTTTTCTATATATTTGTATGCATAAAATTAAGAAAGCTTCCCAATAGGATGGAAGTTGATTAAGCGTGTGTCTAGACTATTTCAGTTTCATGCTTTTCTATGCAAGCTAAATAAGCCATAAATCTTTGTTCTTTGAGCTTCTTATTTATTTATTTTCATTTCATGGTGCCCGAAACTATAAGGAATGTAAGTAAATATTCAAGGAACAAACAATTTAGAAACTTTTGCTTCAAATAAATATAATATCAAAAAGGATTTTCCCAATCTAAAATAATTCTGAACTTGTAACTAACTTTGTTTTGAAATATTGAATGTGAACCCACTTTTCATGGCTAATTAGTGCAAATTTCATGCCATGGTTTACCATAGTTGTCAAACTCGCCATTGTTTTAGTAAAGTGTTCATTTGTGTTTCATGTTAAACCTTGATATAGGAGTTTCATAGGATTGGATGGCATCCTAAAAGCGTATGAATCCTCAAATGTATATATCTTTAAAAGTATTTATTAAATCAATTGTTCTTCGTTTGAGTATACACATATTATTGCAATAAGATTAGATTGTTAACTTTAGCTGTTTCTGAATTTTCAAGATGCAAGAAATACAATACACTGGGAATGTCATTGGAATATATATTACATGGATATGCACGACGACCATGAGATTATTTTATTGTCAAAGTTTTAATTGTTTCTCTTGAACTCTCGTATTAGGTTAAAAAGAAAAGAAAAAAAACGGAGAAAATAATATTGTTCTTTACATTTGTTGTTAGTATGAGGTACATCTTTGGTGTCCCCACGACATGTATGTGTTAAATCAATATCTTGGGCTACACAACGAAGAGGAGAAGGGCATGTATAACAAGGATGTATTTATTTACTCTTTTTGAGATTGCTATCAGGTGATCTATGATAACGATGATTGAAAATTTGAACAGATTGTTAATGGGATCGCCATTGACAAAGAAGCCATTTCACGCCACAGTTAATGGGATCGCCACTCGCCTTCTACTATGCTTCCTTGCAAGCTTAAGTTGGATGCATGGAGAAAGCGTGTGAAATTTCATTCTAGTTGGATGCCTTTCACAACTAAATTGTTGAAATAGTTTGTAAAACTATTGAGATAGCTTGTAACCATAAGATTATATAAAGTCTCCCAGTATTTAAAAGACTTTTTTCCATGAAACATATAAACTTTTTGGGCATTTAAAATACCTTTTCCCTAACTCATTTTTTATTTTCAACCATGTATTTAACCATAAGATATAAACTCTTTCAACCATATATTTAACCATAAGATATAAACTGAGTTTTAAAAGACCATTTCCATAAAATATTTTATTTTTCCAACTATAATGCCTGATAATCAATCAGGAGTAATCCATGGATAACAAGAATCAAACCCTGGTGACCTCGGAAAAATTGTTCCGCCCAACCAGCTGCGCTGTCTCATCGGACACAGACTGTTCAACACATATTAATCGAACGGTGATTCAAGTTTTGTGGAGATGCCATTGCCGTTGAGCAGAGATGCCATTCCGCGTCACAATCAATGGGAACGTCATTGGCATAAGCATCACGCAGCTTCTTTGACTATATAATTAAAATATTTACAGGTTCTCTATGAAGATATCACAATCCATCAAGAGAGTAAGAAAAGGCATTGCATAACCTTCTTGTACCACGGCCCTGCAGTCATTCTCGAAACATTCTGAATCTCCTTTCCACATGAAGATGAAGATGAGCGTGAACGATCTGTAGCAGCTGTTTCTCCGCCATGGAAGCTTAGTCTACAGCTCTCCTTTGCGGTAGCCTTTGAACACAAGAAGAAATTGCGGGAACCCAAGTCCTTGATTTTATCCGCTGTATTTAAACCTGCAACCCAAGTCCATATAATCAGATTATAGAGAGATCAAACACACGAAAATATTCATTTAGTTACATGAAATCGATTGCTAATCTCAGGGTTAGAGAGTATTTATTGGCAATAGGAAATGCACAGGTTCAAATCCAAAACCAACTAAATTAGCAAAGAAAATAAGATATCCTGACTGCATACAAAAGTTGAAAGTTATCGGATCTAAATTTAATGCTGTTTTACGAAGACAAATAGTAAAGAAAAATGCTTACAGTCAATGCTAAATTGTGAGTAATGGATGCCAAAGGAAGTGCGATCATTGCTGAGGAGTGGCTTACGGCCTTCCTTGGCATAAAGAAGAAGCGCGGCTTTAATCATATCCTTCACTGTTGCATCTTTGAAGAGCAATAAACGCAGAGGTCCACTGCTCCTTGCAACTGTAACGTTCACCAGAAACTTATTAGCGCGTAATGGCCGATCCACCTGAGTATTTTTTATCTTCGTGCTGTTCATTAAAACAGCAGGGTGAACATCCCGATTGAGAAGCTCGGGATGTGTCTTAGACCTTCTCATCATCGTCGCCCTAATTTTTTTCAATTTCCATGATGAAGCTGAAGCTGAAGCTGAAGCCTCCCCACCCTTTTCGGTTTGAGAAGGGCACCCACATAACCTACGAGATCTGCGCAGGTTTTGCTTATGACGATGACGATCTTGTTGCTGCTTGAGATTGAAATTGCAGGCAGGACGTCCATGAACAGTACCATTTACTGCCGCTACAGAGCTGCTCATGTGACCATGCCTATGCACTGATCCATTTCTTGCAGTGTTCGGCCTGTTTCTCGACGTCTTTACCTTTTTCTCCATATAATCTTTCATCATAAGTACTTTACTTTGCAAGACAACACACTGTCGCCCTGTCTGAGTTTACCTCAATCTCCGGTATCTGTAGTGCTGAGCCTTTGAAATTATGTGTGGGCGAGCAAGTTGCAGTTGCTGTTGCTGTTGAAGAAGCCTGCAGGGCAAGAAAGCATCGCCATGATCATAATCACTCAGCGCTTTAGATGCAACAGATGCCCTAATTAGGGCGGCCTCACCGGTCCACCAAGTATCAATCATCAATCAAACTCTGTTGCGAGTCCAATGAGCTATCTTCTTGAAATCAATCTTGCTGAGGGCTGAGCTAAGCACAGCAATAGGAGGCAGCAGGATCGCAATTGCAATGTCCCATTGAACTTATTGCTTCGAATTTAAAAAGACCAAGACATGCAAACTGCAAAAAGGCGCGAACTGGCAATTTGAATTAATGAAAAGTAATGACTCTATTAACCACTTCTGGCAACTTCCGGCCCTATCGTGTGAATCCACGTATCTAATTGTGGGACGGTTCAAGGGGCTCCCTCCAAGAATCATGGAGGTTGAAAGTAGCAATAGCCAAGCGACAAGTGTCATGGAAGTTGAAAATAGCAATAGCCAAGGGACAAGTGTCATGGAGTTGAGTGTTGATACTTAGAAAACGAGTTGTTTAAATAGGTGACTTTTTTACTTTGTTTTTGGTTGGTTTTTATCAGTAGTATTCTATCATAAATCTTTAGGGAATTTTCAAAACTGCATTGCTAGATCTTACATAGTGTAGGTGTTTGGAGGTTTTTCTGTCATCTTCATTTCCGAGCTTAAAATCGCCCAACAAACAGCATAAATTATAGATTTTATAGATTAAATTATAGATTTTATAGATTCGCCTTTCTTCGACAACATAAGGTCCCATCCATTATGTATGGAGCTTTTTAGGTTTTCCTTTTACTCGACTATTGTATAGTAAAGCAAGGTCTCCTACCGACAAGTTTTTGTTTTTGATGTTTCTGTCGTGCCATGTTTTTTGTTGTTATTTCTGGATTTCTTGATGTTTTATCGCCATTAATCGGTGTTCTTCGAGTTTACTTAGTTGCAATAGTCGGTCATTTCTTCCTTGTTCGACATCGACATGTAAAATCTCTACGATAATTGGTGTCTGTTGTCGGAAGTGTAGTGGAACTACTGCTTCTTGTCCAAAACCTAGTCGAAAGGGGGTTTGGTCGGTTGAACGTTTGTATGCTGTTCTGTATGCCCATAGTACTGCAGGTATCTTTTCATCCCAGTCGTCTTTGTCTGCATTACATATTTTTGTTAATCCTTTTGTTAGTGTTTTGTTAAATGTTTCAATTGCTCCATTTGACTAAGGATGGTATGTTGTACTCCCACGATGGTCGATTTGGAACTGGTATGTTAGGGTTTTGTTAGTTCTATTGATAAAGTGTGTTCCCTGGTCACTGATTAGGGTTAGTGGACATCCAAATCGGGTGATAATATTTTCATAGATAAATTTTGCAGCTATTTCACTGGAACATGTGTCGACCGGTTCTACCTTTGCCTATTTGGTTACATACTCGACTGCAGTTATTATGTACCTTGCACCTGTTCTTTTTGCTGGTATGGGAAATGGTCCTATGAAGTTGATAGCCCAAATTTCAAATGTCAAACTTGGGTTTACTGATATCAAAGGCATTTCTATGCTAGGCAGGGGTCGACCCAGTCGTTGATATCAATCACATTGGATTACAATTTTTTTGCAATCTTTGTGAAGTGTCGGCCACCACAACCCTGATTGTTGGATTTTCTTCGTAGTCGTGGCTGCTTGGAAGTGTCCTCCAGAAGGTCTGTAATGTGCTTCATGCATGGTATTATTTCTTTCGTGTTGTAGTACACACCTCCTAAGGATGCCGTCCAAGCCCATTTTGTACAAGAATCCATTTATGATGCTATATAGTGCAGCTTTCATGGCTAAAATTTGTTTCTTCTTTGTACTCATACCTTCTGCTGCTTATCCATCTTCTAAAAATTGAGCTATTTCCTCTAACTCTGCGGGGACTGCTTCTATTCGAAATAGATATGCAACCGGTAAGTCATCTTCGACCCTTGTCGGTTCCTCCCCTGTGTCGATTCGGGATAAGTGGTCGGGACCGACATTTAACTTACCTGGTTTGACAACGAATTCGAATTCAAAATCTTGGAATAAAAGTAGCCATCGACAGATTCTTACATCATGTAGTGGCTTATTGACAAGGTATTTTAGTGCTTGGTGGTCGGTATAGAAGACAAATGGGTTAGCTAGTAGGTAGTGTCGATATTTTTGTAGTCCAAAGACCATTCCTAATGCTTTTTTTTCTGTCGTCGAATAGTTTTGTTCAGCTTTGTTTAGTTTTTTGTTACTGTAAACTATAGAATAATCCATTCCATCATTTCATGGCTGAGTTAGGATTGCTCCTATTGCTAAACCTGATGCGTCGATGTGGACATAGAATTTAGTCGACCAGTTTCGAAACCTTAGGATAGGTGCTTCGACTAGCTTTCTTTTTAGTTTTTCGAATGATATGTCACACTCCTTTGTCCAATTAAATTCCCGATCATCTCTTAGCAATTATTCCAATGGGTATGTCATGTCTGAATAATGTCTTATGAATTTTCTATAGTATCATGTATGACCAAGTAGTACCCTGACTTGTTTTGGATTCATTGGGGTTTTAAGTCGAGGATGATTTTTATTTTTGTGAAGTCGACTTTAATACCTTCTTTACAGACAATATGCCCTAATACTATTCCTATAGGAGTTAAAAATATGCACTTCTTGATGTTTAGTGATAGTTGGATCTATCGACATCGTTCCAACATGAGCCTTAGCCATTTACAATGGTCCTTTAGTGTAGATTATATTGTCTAGTTGTCGAAATATACTGCCATTGTTTTGTAAATGTACTCTTGAAATGTTTTAACCACAATCCTTGAAAAGATTGCAAGTGCAATTTTAAGTCCAAAAGGCATAACCCTGTAAGCAAATGAGCCAAATTCACATATAAATGTTGTCTTTTTCTGATCTTCTTTGGCTATTGACACTTGGTTATAACCTGAGAATCCATCTGTAAATGAGTAGCATTCATGTCCTACTACCTCATTTAAGATTTCATCTGCATAAGGAGTTGGAAATGGGTCTGTTAATGTAACTTTATTGAGTTCTCTGAAACCAACACAGGTCCTTAGCTTGGTTGGATCATGTTTCTTTGGTTGAACCACCATTGGACTTGCCCATTCTGGCTGGTCAATAGGGTAGATGATTCCTGCTACAAGTCTGTTATCAATCTCCTTTTTTACTATTTCTTTGTATTTGTGAGCTAGTTTATATGGTCGTTTCTTGACAGGTCGAACATCAGGCTTAGTGTCGATCTTCATTTTTCCCATTTCATGTACTATACCTTTAAGATCCTTATAGTCTCTAGCAAATACATCCTGAAATTCTTTCAGTAGGTTTGTGATCCAAAGTCGAGCACAACTTGTCCAACATGGTATCCTTCAATTTCCAGGTCGACAAGTGGGTTGACATCAATTTTATATTTTTGGTTTAAGCTGGAGATATTCTTTGTTTGTTTTTCGATGTTTTTGTTGTGTTTTATTTCATATAATAAGTCGATGAATTGAGATACTTAGTTATCTTTCTGTACCAGCTGTATTAGTTGTTTTACTGTGTTATGTCGATTGTCGTTTGCTTCTTCCTATTGGACAAATTCTTTAAATACATTTGTTGCATATTTATATATTTGTTTTTCTTTAACTGCATCAGGGTAGACATTTTTTCTTTTATCTTGCTTATTTGGGGGTTATCATTCCCAGTTTTCCTCTCTTGTCGGGTTACAATGTGTAAATTCTTTGTATTGATAATATCATGTTTTTTCACATACGATAAGACATTAACATTCTTTTTTTAATTTATCTTTTCAAGCATAATAGGGAAATCCTCTAATGAGTGATCCCCTACACCACAATTAGTACAGAATTTTAGGTCAGTCATGTCCTTGTATGGACAGTCTGCATGTCAGTGTCCCTCCTTGTAACATGTAAAACATTGGATGGGCCGACGTGGTCGATTGTCTCGATTTCTAGAGAATCGACCTCAACCTCCATATCCTCCACGTCGATTGTCATACCGGTGCTCGTACCTTCGACCTTTGTATCTTTGATTGTTCTGATCGTTTGGCACGTTGTTTTGCTCATTATTTTGTGCAACTGCATTGGTCTGATAGACTGCATGATAATTCTGTCGATTCTTGAGATTCAGATGGCAGTCGGTAGTGTTATGATTTTTAGTTTCACAAATTGCACACCATGATGCTTTACCATTTTTCATATTGAATGGGAAATATTTTTTTGAGTGGTCTCCATGCTCTTGGCAAATGTCGCAAAAACATTTTGTCTGCACAAATCGGACGTCTTGTCGGCTGATGTCCTATTGACAGTTGTCTTTTAAATGTCCGGTTGTCGAGCACTTCGTGCACCAGATATCCTGAATTTTGAGGTTTAATTATTTTAATGACTTCTGTACGATCTCAAGTTGTTCTTCTATTCTTTGATCGGTGGAGTATGCTAGTATGTCGTCATCCATTTCTACTTGGAGACCTTTTGTAAGCGCATCTTCGTAAGTCTCGAATGTCTCCAGACTTATGTGTCGACGAATTTTCTGTGATAAACCTGCAAGAAACCGCTGGATTAATAATTGTTCGTCAATAACATAGTCTAATTGGCTAAGAAGGTATTTCCATCATTTATTGTAATCACAGACAGTTTCTCCTGGCTTCTACACTGTTGTCTTTAGCTTCTTTGCTGCGAGATGTTTTGCATCTGGAGTCTTAAAAAATGATAGGAATTGCACTTTGAATTCGGCTTTGGTTGCTCGGAGGGTTCTTTCAGAAAAGGTCATATACCAAGTTAATGCCATTTTCCTCAAGGCCCCAGCGAATTGCACGATCTTCTTGTCTTCATCCGTAACTTGGTTAGCTTCCCAAGTCGACTCACAGATGAACCAATGTCGTCTGGGGTCCTCATCACCCTCATATAGAGGGATGTGTGCTGAACCGTGACCCATGTCGTAGTCATTGTCACTGTCTTCTTCAGGAGGTGGCGGTGGTGGAGGTGGTGGTGGGGGCAGTGGGGTTATTTTCTTATTCCTCTGTGGAACTATCATCGACGGAACTCTCATTTCCGTCGGTTGTTTTAGTTGTCTTTTCTTCTTCGACCAGCAGTCGGTTATTGTCGACTTCTTCTGTCGATGTCCAACTGCAATTGCTCGTCCACAGTTCTGAATGTTTTGTGTTCTCCAAAGCTGTATTTGACAGGGGGGTGCTCCTTTATCTGTCAGGTAAAGTAAGTGGATACTTCGGTTGGAGGGTACCACTTGAAATGTAACAGAATTTCCTTCTTCTAGTCGACAGATAATTAGATGTCTACCAGTGTATGTCTCTTCATCTAGTCGACTCCATATACCAAAGTCACCAGCTCCTAGTCTGAGGTCCTCTTCGACAATGGCTTGTATCCGGGTACTTGGATTCATCGGAGATAGAGGTTTTACCTCCTGGGAAACTTCTAATTTGAGAGCTTCTTACTGCTCTATCCACAATTCTTCTTCCATAGGGGACGCTTCTTCTTCCATGCCTTCTTCTTGTTGTTCATGACTCGACTCTGGCGGATCTCTTTCCTGGTCGGTCACCCTAGTACTCATTCCTCTCTACATCGTTAAGGATCTTTCTCTTATTTCTTCCCTTCTTTGTAGCCTCTTCTCCCTCTCTATTTTCTGGAAGTCCTTCGTACCTTTGTGTGACACTGTCCTCTCGATTTCTTTTTTAGGATGACTTCTCATTACTGGTGATTGGTATCTTCCTTAGTCGACTAGAATCCACTCCACTTTATCCCAACATATGACCAGCTACCCCCCCATAGCCTACCCGACGCTTTATAAAGCTCGGATGGTTCTGTCTACTTGCTGAGGAAGTATTCACACTCCCTTTAGGCAATGAATTTTTTCCACCTCTTTTGTTTTTCCGCCTAGTTAGGGTTTAATGGCGATCCACGAAGTGATGGACAAGGTTCGACAATGTGACCCACTCCTTTCTCAATCAGGAACTTAAACAGCAAGGTCAGTAGGGAACACAAAAATTTCTCAGTGAGGCCTGTGTAGAATTTCGTTTTGATGATTTCCAATGAAGTCCTTTCTTCTACTGCTTTCCCCTCGTAGAATTTGTCAATGATTTTTTCGAACCACTCCGACAAGTTTGTTCTTCCCCCTTGAATCAGTTTTTCTAGTAACTGTTGATCTTTAGTTCCTTCCATATTTTTCATCTAGGAGTTTCTTCAGCAGCTAGGGCACTGATTCTACAAACTTCTCATGTGTCTCCGTAAAGAATCTTTCCTTTGCTTGTGCAGTTGTCAATCTGTTTCTCCGTGCGTAATTCTGCAAATAATTTGCTACATTACGCTCCCACCAGTCCTTAATATCCTGTTCTAATATCATCTGCTTGCATACATCTTAGACATGTACTACCAGCAACGAAACCAATGTTGTAATCTCACAAGATCACATAAGGTTACCAATAATACATACTAAAACATACATACATAACAGAGATAAGAGATAAGAACAAGTAGATAGAATAACAGATTATATTAACATGAGAGGGTCCATACAATACAGAGAACTGAATCGAGTTCTCATCTATCTCAACAGCCTAATATATATGAATTACAAATAGTTACAAATAACTACCTGTCGGTTCACTCAACCGACACGACCTTAGGTGGCCGACCTAATCTCTAACTAGTCAACTAACCGACTTAGTCGACTGATCGAGGGTGAATCCACGGACCTGGGTAAGACTTTTTGGCAAGTGAATTTCGGCAAAAACAGAAAAATGCACCTCGGTCGAGGGCTTGTTAAGCCCTCGACCGAGGTCTTAATATCTCGACCGAGGGCTTGTTAAGCCCTCGACCGAGGTATCTAAATACCTCGGTCGAGGTATTTAAATACCTCGACCGAGGTATTGCGGGATTTACGAAACCTCGGTCGAGGTATTTAAATACCTCAACCGAGGTATTTAAATACCTCGGTCGAGGTTCATACCTCGGTCGAGGGCTTAAAAAAACAGACTTAGCCCTCATTCAAACAAATGGAAAATTTCCTGTGCCTTGCAGAGGTGTAAACCTTGCCATTCCTAGCACATAACTGAGCGGAGTTGATACCGATAAATTCACCAACGAATCTTCTATCCATTGAGGTATCATACACGCATTTTGGCATTCATATGATATTTATTTTTTAATTACTTCTAAAACTTATACTTAGAAAACCACACTGCAACTTCAAAGAAGCTCAAAGAAAAATCCGCAGAGTTAAAACTACACAGCCAAAAAATTCTTAAAAATGCACACATCACATACCGACGTGTCCTCTTCAAAAGAGTATCTTTGGTTTTTCAATTTTTCAAAAAATAGAAAAAATTCCTTTACGTGGACAAATATGTGTTTAAAACGATGCTGAAA
>LPNX011232330.1:341885-425930 GCA_001517045.1 Pseudotsuga menziesii
CCCTCGACTAAGTCGGATATCGTTCAAGTTGGATTACTGACTTGCTCCTCCAACAAATATTCACACATTGCTCGACAAGTGTGTGTAGTTTCACCAATAGTGCATAAGTAGAGAATATTTAGAATGAAGGGTGAAAAACATGAAGTTACAAAATCGGGTGTGTTTTCGATAACTTAGTATGATCCTTAAGGTTTTTGAATGCGAACCTAGCACCAAACCTAAAAGGAAACCAAAAAATACATGACCATTAATTTTTATTCTGAGTCTAGGGTTGCACATGTGACTATGTGCATTGCAACTCATGTGTCACACGCCGCACTATATGCATTGCAACCAGCGTGTACATTGAACACGCGAGTTACCTTCGAGCAACAAGTGTGTCATATTCACCTTGCTTAAAAAATACTCGTCTGTACCTTATTTCAACCTTAAAAAATATAAATCATGATTAGATTAGATTATTTGGGCCTTAATCCATAACTATCCCAATTGTCTCAACCATCCTAACCTTCAAAACCACTCTATTTCCCAATGTATAAATAGAGGCCTTGGGATGGGGCTAATCAATTAATTTTTGGAAGAGCAAAGTTATGATGGTGGTATACCTTCAGATTCTTCGAGCAGTAGAACTCAGATTCTTTGGTTGCAGAGGAGTCATTCTGTCAGAAGCTCGGTTGTATTCTCACCTATTCACTATTTGTTAATAAACAAAATTCTTCTTCCAATATTCGAATTGTGCTTTTCTCATGTATATTGGTTAATGAATAATGTTATTTATATTATTGATATGTGTTTCACCTAACCTCTAATATATATATCTCTAAGATATTGCTTGAAGAATTGCCTCTTTGTAGGTGAGAAGAAGAAGCCCTAGAAGCTTTGGAGAAGGTTTAAGCGAGAGAAGACCAAGCTTGGATCAACCGTCATAAACCGGGTAAGCCAAAGTTTCTTCCTATTCTCATTTCAATTTTTGTAAAAGCTAATTGTCTGCAAGTCTAATAGTAAGTTGGTAACCCCAGACCCTAGGTTACAAGGGTGTATTGTCCTATACAACAGAACTGGCGACTCCGCTGGAGATTCTAGCCTGTTGTGGGTTCATCCGGTAGGTTCCCTTTACCAATTTTTGTTTTGATTTTGATTCTGAGTGTGGTCCTTTTTATCTTTCTTTTGATTTACAGTAGAGTGTGCCCAGAAGTCTGTGCTAATAATTTTTTCTTTGAAAAACTTTTAGTAGGACAAGCGAGTTGATGTATAAGACAGTTGTGTATATGACCTTATACATGTGGGTTGCTATATAAGACAGTTGCGTGTCATACACGGGTTTCCTGAATACACAGGCTTGTGTGTCCTGTAGAAAGCTAAAAATTTGATATGGTTTACTTGTCCTTGTCTCTTTGGAATTTTTATTTGTTTGGAAGTCTTCAATTTATGGCGTGGTTCTCTCACTCTGAAGTCTGTGTGTCACACCTTTTGCTTGTTTTTTTAAGCCTTTGAGTCTTTTGTTTGATTTTCTTGCATCTTGTGAAGTGTAGGTGGTCCTATTGCTTGATTTGTAAGTTTGAGTGCTTGTATCTAGGTCGGTGACTAGGGCCTTGGATGCTTTATACTATGTATTGCATTTTGTCACTTTTTCTTTTGTGAATCTAGTGGACTCTTTGAGTTCAATAGTTTCTCCAAGTTAGGTTTGTTCCAAGTCTTCTTCTTGATTGATTGAAGTCATTTTGGGTCCTTTATACCTCATTTCGCTTTTTATATGCTTTTATTATTCAAACTTGCTCAAAACTTGCATTTAGTTGCATTATAGTTTTTGAAAATTTTGAAAAAGTGAAGAAAAACATTTTATACTTTTGCATTTAGTTGCATTTAGTCGTTTCTTTTTAGTATTTTTCAAATAAAATTCAAAAATTATAAAAAGACGTCTTAGTTTTCTCGCATTTAGTTTTAAATTCATTAGCTTCTATTGTTTCACGCCATATCAAGTCTAAAACATCCTTCTAAAATGAACGATATAATTTAAAAAGTATTAGTAAGTTTTATTTTATAGGAGCCTACACCAACTAGCTTAGAGTAGACATGTTGAATAGGGAGTTTCAACTCTCCACAAGTGTTTAAATCCATACGTGGCTGGCCAATCGATAGGTAAATCCTCTTCTATGTTGATTATATATGGGAAGCTCCTCTCAAACGGGAGTTAAGCACAAGGCTACGTGGAGGCTTGGAGTGAGGAGATAACCCTTTGATTCCTTGTCAAAGCGTAGACCAAAAGTTTTGCGCATCTGGGGACTTCTGTCAATACCACCCTTTAGGCCCCGTGCGATGCCAGTGTTGACAGAGTTTTGGGCTTTGCTACCCTTCCCATGCATACGAACTAGGCTTGCGACTGTCCCCCCAGACTATTAGTATAGTTTTGGTAGCCTTTAGTCTCTTTGACATCTAGGGTTCATACACAGGTACACCGAAAGGCTATTTGTGGTTGACCTTGGATGACCTTGGATGACCTTGGAAGGTAACCTCGGTAGAAGGGTGTGGGAGGGTGGTGGGTGATTCCTTCACTTGTGCCTAAGAACATCTACAGGGATGCCAACTAACTGTCTCTCAACTTTCTTTTGGAAAGCATATCTTATACCCTTTGTGTCTATTTTTCGCTTTAGGAAATTTTGTAGTGATTGTTGTGTGGTTTGTTAGTGTTTTGTCTGCCCCCTAGGGTGTGTGAAGAGTCAATTTTCAATCGTGGAGGACCAATCTCTTAGAATATCAAGAAAGTTGTGAAATCTTCCTCCAGCTACTACAGTGGAGCCTCCACTGCCTCCTCAAAGGTGGAGATTAGATACAAACGGTTCTTTTGAACCAGTAGGAATTAGTGAAGTTCCAGGTGAACCGAAACTTAAGACAAACCAAGTTGATACAACCACAGTAGAGATAGAAGACTTGCAAGCTCACGAGTTTGCAAGAAACATAATTCACCTCTTACTGACTTAAATGATCTCGTGATCGTTCAAGTTTTTCCATTTGATTCACCTGTGATTGGTGTTCCCGTGAGGAGACTTATGGCTAGCTCAAGAGAGGGTCCATCTACGCCCATCTTAGCCATTATGGCTGAAGGAGTGCCACATCCCTCGGTTGGTACTCCTAAAAATGATACACCTACTAATCGTTTAACTCCAGCTAGTCAGGTGGTTCAACCATTGAATTCCACAAATGTAGTAGGCTCTTCTGGTGGGGTGGTCACTAGGATCCCCAGTGCACCTTTTTCTTCACCCTCTTTTGCACACACTACTCAGAGTGGTCCTGTTGGATTCTCTTCATTTTTCTAGGGTTTCCCATGGAATGGGGGGAACATTCCACCATCCACTCCTTATGTAGGTCCTACACCTGCATATGTGGTGATGCAGTTTGGAAATACTAACTCTTATGGTCAAGGTTTCCAAATGTTGGTTTCAGCTCCATTCATGAGCTCTCCTTTTTTTCTTTTTAGTGGAGGATACCGGCTACTATTTTCCAGACTCCAGTCTCAACTGGAGCGGATCAAACCACATACACTACACCACACATGAACGATCCACTGGCTTATGGGTGGAGTCCTTATCAAAGTAGTCCAACTAATTCACAACCGATAGCTTGGGGCAACCCTACCTTTACATTTGGGAACCATGGGGCAAGTCCTTCTACTTCCCAAGCTCATACTTTTTAGGCTCCGATTAGGCCCAAACTTACATTCCTAGCAACTTTAAACTTGCCAGATTTGCCAATTTAATGAATGACCTAGTGAAGCATGATGCCATTGGGCCACCTATCCCTACTAAGCTACCTTCGGACATCCCAAAATTCAAAGGTAAATTTGGTGAAGACATAGGGGCTCATATCACGACCTTTCACTTGTGGTGCTCTTCCAACTCGCTGAACGATGACACCGTTCGATTGAGATTGATTCAAAGAACTCTGACTAGTGTTGTAGAAAAGTGGTACATGGGATTACCCTTTGTTTCATTTCATATTTTTTGGGACTTAAACAATGTGTTCCTAAACCACTTCTAGCTTCCTATCCGGTATGATTCCGGTACAGATTTATTGTCCACCTTTCGGTAGGATAAAGGCACTCACATTTCAGATCACATCCAAGAGTGGCGAAGGCGGAAGAGCTTATTAAGGCAACTATGCCTCCCGAGTTTTTGTTAGAATGGTTTTTTAAGTCCTTATTTATGTATATATCTAAGGATGTATCCACTTCAGGAGTAACTAATCAAGAAGAGGATATCCTCAGGGCCTAGCAGCTAGATTTGATATACTCTTAGTCTAGGATGCTATATGAAATCATCCATGATGCATCGTGGACAACACATAATGTCAAGAAACCTAAGACTGGACCCCATGTTGATGGTGTGGTTGGTTCAGTTAAATCTCCCACCATAGAATATTTGGAAAAACAACCCCATGAGTTGTCTGTTAAACAATCTACAATGGAGGCAGCAAAGGCTGCCCCCTCACCCCAAAACACAAATGTTTTTGCTCAATCCTCCCAAAAGGGATATCAGTAGCCCAATGGGAAAAAGAAAAAGGGGAAGAAAGGTGAGGGAAACCAAAACAAGCCTAAACCAACACATAATTTTGATGAGGGGGGGAAGAGAAGAAGAAGGTGAAATTTTCCTGTAAGTTGTGCCAGGAAGATCACCTGACCCATCAATGCCCTCTTATAGATCAAGCTCAGAAGCTGCTAAAAATTTAACAACCAGTTGTCCTAAAGGATCCTTTTCCCTAAGGACAGAATGTAGTTTCAGTTTCTAATGTAGCTAGGGCCACTTCTAATGCCCCTGACCAAAAATATATCAACATGGTTCGATCCCATACCTTGCTCCAAAATAGAAACAAGAACTATGAGACGGAGGCTCTAGATAAGGGTAAGTCTATAGGTGAAACTTCTAACCCTTTTACAATCGAAAGACTTGCTGAACCTATGCCTAAGATATCGAAAGGTGTATTTAAGAAAGCATTGCATAATCCTAATGTGAGGGCTACAGCCAATTACCCTATAGTTCAATATTTAGCCCAAACCCCTTGTGCAATGTCAAATTTAGACGTGCTACAGAGTTGTCCCACCCAATGACATGCACTCTTAGCAAACTTAGGTAGTATGGATTCATCAAGCCTGATGGCGAAGTTCGATTTGTCTGATGTCAAAATTCGCGTGATGTATCATGTGGCTTTATCAATAGAGATCATCCATGGTGGAAAAACCATTGGAAGGATAGTTGTTGACAAGGGTGCTTCCACATGTGTCATGTATTTATCTTGCTAGAAGGCTCTTGGATCTCGAGAGATAGTTCCATTAAACACCCTATTTACTACTTTCGATAGAAGGTCATTTCATCCACATGGTATCCTACCAACTTTTGAGATTAAGCTGGCAGGGAAAGTAGTGTCTGTTGAAGTAGAGGTGATTGATGCCCCATTGAATTATAACTTGGTTTTGGGGAGAAGTTGGACTTATGCCATGTGTGCAATTTTCTTGGCCATTCTTCCAGTGGTGTTGTTTCCGCGTGAAGGAAAGTTGGCTACATCAAAGAGCTTAGGGGCTGGAATGTATTCATCATTAATGGGAACATTCGATATACCAACCCTGATAAGCTACTAAGGTTCTACTAGTGTAGGGAAATCTATTGCAATGGTTGTCGATAGAATGGATCCTTAGGTCCTTCCTTCCCATTACGAACCTGAAGTGCCATTATTGGTAGTGGAAGTAGCTTATAAATATATCAGTAACACCACTGTTGATCTCGTTCCGGTTCCTCCTACAGTCTTAGAAGATTCAGAAGAAGCCTATATGCCTACTTGGGAAGAGAAATATTTGTATACTAACACCTTCTTAGACATGATTTTTCCTTCATACGAAGCCATTTTGGAAGCCATGAGTGGGAGAGATAAGATCTGTGAAGATATTCACCATAGATCCTATTTTCTTCTGGAGTTAAGCAGGATTGAAAATCAAGAGTTCCATGTGAGACTGGTAGGTGATGCTGATATACCGATCAATCCCTTACCAAGGGAGGGAATATTTACTGAGGGGAATATGGAAAACATTTCCATTACCAACCCTATCAACATTTCTGCAAAGTCCAATGTTGTGGAAAATTTATATAAGGGGAAAACTGCTCTCCGGAGGAGATTGCTATATATACGGCAGTATTTAAGGAGTTCTACGATGTGTTTTCTTGGTCATATGAGGAGATGCCAGGCATAGATCCATCGATAGTCGAACCTAAAAGCCGAACCTATCCTGATGCCAAACCAATTCGACAAAAACTTAGACCTGTCAATCTGCATAAAGTGGCAACCATTAAGGCTGAAGTGGAAAAGTTGTTGAAAGCTAGTTTTATTTACTCGATCGCTTTGACAGAATGTGTATCCAATCCTATTCCTGTGGATAAAAAACAAGAGACGGTATGTGTATGTACTGACTTTCTCGATTTAAGCAAATTTTTTCCTAAGGATAACTACCCCACACCATTCATAGATCAAATCATTGATGCTTGTGCGGGGAGTGAGGTTTTTTCGTTTATGGATGGTTTTTTCGGGTGCAATCAAATTCAAATAAAGCTGGAAGACCAACATAAAATAACTTTCATTTTTCATTGGGGTACATTTGTGTACAAGAAAATGCCTTTTGGATCGAAAAATTTATGGGTTACCTTTTAGCGGGCAATGAATTTTTCCTTCCATGACATCAAGTCTATTGTCGAACCCTACCTAGATGATCTACCTCCGCATTCTTGTAAGAGGGTCGATCATCCAGATCACTTGCACTTAATTTTTGAATGATGTAAGCATTACAAAATACGCTTGAATCCCCACAAGTTTGTTTTCTCTGTTGAGTCAGGTAGGTTTCTCGGGTCCATAGTTTCTAACAAAGGTATTTAGGTGGATCCTTTGAAAGTTGAGGCCATTGTAAATCCGTCTCCTCATTGTTCCATCAGGAAACTTCATAGCCTGCAAGGAAAGTCTAACTTTATTTGACATTTTATCATGAATGATGCCAAGATCACCAAAGGTTTCATGCACGTGTTGAATCAAGACACCCCATTTGTATGGGATGAAACTGCATAACTTGTGTTCGAGGCATTAAAGAAATATTTGTTGTTAGCCCCTTTGTTGCGTCTGCCAGCTTGCTCTCATGATTTCATATTGTATTTGGCCACATCTGAGCCAACCATTGGGGTAATGCTAGTCCAGGAAGATGATAAGCTCCAAGAGCATGTCTTCAATTACCTTAGTTATGCTTTAGATGGCCCTGAACTATGGTGCTCCCACGTTGAAAAGTTGGCTTTAGCAGTTGTGTATGTTTTGCAGGGGTTACGCCACTACATCTTACTAAGGACTAGAACAATAGTGGCAAATGTAAATCCTTCCTAGTATGTCTTATTCCAATGCATAGTTGAAGGAAAATTCAACAAATGGATAGTCATTCTCCAGGAGTTTGACTTGGATTTTCAATATACCAAATCAAAAAAATCCTTAGTTTTTGCAAAGCTTATTGCAAAATTTTTGGTAGAAGAAGATGTAGCAATTGAAGAAGGCTCATTCCCATATGAGCACATTTTTTTTATTTTCACCTCTGACCCTTGGTATGGAGATATACTTGTCTATCTCCAGACTTTGAAGTGTCCTGCAACCTTGTTGCGAGAAGAACGACGCAAACTACGTGTAAATGCGACAAACTACCTCATCATTGGGGATAGTTTATACCGTAGAGGGGTAGACTTTATTTTGCGTAGGTGCCTCACCCACGAAGAGGCTGAGAGTGTCCTAAATGAATCCCATAGCGGAGCATCATGTCAGGGTCATTTATCTGGCTTAGCAATGGCCCAGAAGAATTTGTGTGCCGGTTATTTCTGGCCTACGATCTTTAAAGATTGTGTGGAAGTTGTGGAGCGATGTCATCCTTGTCATCTTTACACCAGAAATATGTGGTCGCATCCTGCTCCATTGTTTCCCGTCGTCGAAGTGGGCCCCTTCACCAAGTAGGGGATAGATTATGTGACATGCAACCTAGTCTCGGTTGGAGGGCACAAATACATCATTGTCGCTATAGATTACTTTACAAAATGGGCAGAGGCAATGCCCACCTTTAAGGTTGATAGGGAAACTATAGATTTTTTCATTTTGAACCAAATTATCACATGTTTCACTATTCCTAAAGAGATTTTCACTGACCATGGCAGTCATTTCCAAAACAGCTTGATGACCGAATTGGCTACTATGCTAGGGTTTAAACAAGAACATTCATCTTCTTTCTACTCGCAAGCGAATGTTTAGGTTGAGGTAGTCAATAAGACCTTGAAGACTATTCTCAAGCGTACTATCAATGTAGCCCAGTCAAATTGGCACACCATGTTGTATCATACACTTTGGACTTATCGAACCAATGTGAAAACTACCATGGGGTTCTCACCTTTCCAACTCATTCATGGGGTGGAAGCAATAAGCTCGATTGAATCGAAAATCCCATCATTAAAAATTGCCATTCATGTGTTACCTGATACGATTAAATTGGAAGAACATTTGATACATTTAGAACATCTAGATGAACAACATAGACATGCATTGACAGCAAACAAGACTCATAAAAATAGGGTTAAAAATCAATATGATAAATCGGTCAAACCTAGGGTTTTTTCTGAAGGGGAGCTCGTCTTGCTCCGGGATCAGGACAAAGAACCCCTGCGGGCAGGAAAATCCAGGTCTATGTGGTTAGGACCCTATGTCATGTCGAAATTTTTGAAGAAAGGGGCATATGAATTAACTGATTTCGAAGGGAATAAGCCGTAAGAGCCTATAAATGGGCTCTACTTGAAGAAGTACTATGCTTAGGCTTAGCACTTTTTCTTGTATTTTTATTTTATGTAACTTTATGTACAATATTCAACTGATTTGTGTTCTTATATCATCTGTTGGTTGTTTCATATTTCTTCCTAGTTGTTCGTAGGTTTTGCAGATGACGCTAGTCGTCACACTTGCAACCTAGCTTTAGTCGCATGGGTTATTTACTCACCCTTGAGACAACTAGTTGCCTCTGGAAGTGCTTTCCTAGGTCGTGCTACCAATAATGTGGCCGAATATAGGGGCTTCATTGAGCTTTTATGGGATGCCTTGTGACGTGGCATCACCCATTTGGAAGCTAGACTTGACTCTCAATTGGTGGTTTCCTAGCTCAATCGAGCTTATCAGGTGTGAAACCCTATTTTATTACGTCAGTTTTTGCAAGCTAGGTTATTGGAAAGAAAGTTTGATTTTATTTCATTTAATGATATTCCAAGAAATCAAAATTCATTCATTGATGCATATGCAAACTATATCTTAGATTGGAACTTAACACACATTTCATAAAAATAAAAAACAGACACATTGTGAACTCATGTAAATAAACCAGAAAATATATTTGTGTGTGTGTGTGTGTGTGAATATATGTCCATAATATAGGTCGATTTTTTATCCTCAGATCCAGTCATACATGTGTACATATACAAAAATATACAAAATTCAGATCGCAGTCCATAAAATTCTTCTAGGCCTAATCTTGACCACCATCGTCATCCTAACCACCCTGGTCACCCTGACCACTTTGGTCACCCTAGTCACCTCGGTCACCCTGACCACCTTGGTCACCTTGGTCACCCTGATCACTGGCCTCCTCATATTCTTTAGCTACAGCAACCTCTACGGCCGCTATGTAGACAAGTACAACCCTAGCTACCCTTCTCATAAGGAGTATCGAGGTGGGTGGAATCCCGATAACAAGTTCCTGCATGATGGCAGGGATATGCTCAATGCATATGGTTGGGACTCTGTGGTTAAGCCTGGCTAGCTTCCCCTCAAGTACCTTGATTAAACCCTGATATTCCCCTGCCACCAGTCGCACATACATGCTAGGATTCCCATCAGGGCAGACAGGTCCAATATCTGCTTTTTAAACATTAAATGGATTAAAAACTCTTATACATATCTATATACCTTTATGATAAAAATTCATAAAAATTTAAAAAACTTGAAAAACCAAAACACCTAGTGCTCCCCATACTCCTCCAGGAGGGAGGATGAGATCATTGTCACCTCAAAATTCTAAACCAGCATAGGGAAACTACTCCAGTGCTGGCAGCTTTTGCCCCCACCATAAGTAGAAATCATCGTAATATACGCTCTGAACTGATCCACCACCGCCCTGGTGAAGGAAAATCTCTCCCCACCTGTTCATTCTAGGCTGACGAGGAGGGAAGGCTGGAATTTCTATCACGGGGCTAATTGCGGGTGCTCTCTCAAAGAAGAAGGCCACCAATACACTAGAATATCAAAAAAATTATGTTGACCTCTCTTGCAATCAAAGAGTTGTTTTTTCATTATCGGGATTAATCCCAAGCACTAGTCAAACATAACTCCCTATATAAACTATACAACAATTCTCATCTGGTTTTGAGTAGCAATATGGAGCGACGATGATCCTGCAACTCTCACTATAGTACTTACCAGCACTTACAGCAGGAAGTTACTAATATGTACAATAGGGATGCATGATCACTTTTTATGAATGTAGAGCATGCAGTAAGTGTTGATGTAATCCTAAACACTCATGGGGTCACCATCCATTCTAGTACCCTCGAGGTTGACAGGTGTTTGACCTAGGTCTGTCCACTTGGTAGGATAGTTTTGTACCCTAAAATTATTTAAGCCTTCAGTTTTTTTTCCTAAGTTTTTCCTTTTTTTTACTTCATGTTTAATACTTTAGGTATTTATGACATTTTTAGTTCTTAGCTTATGCTCCTATAAGTGTATCTATATCATTCAAAGTTTATATAGTTTTTTTTTAAATATAATATATTCATTACTAAGGTAAGCTGGCAGCACTTGACCATTATTCAAGAACAGGGTACACTGCCAGCTCAACAAGCACGAGATGTTTTGCAGGTTTTCATTATGATACTAGAAGAATTTGAGCTATGTGCTCATTACCAAAATTCGGCAGCTGTTGTTAACATTAATTGGTTTAAACACTTGGACAAAACCATCTCCTTTCATGATTTTCCATTAAATTCTGTACTTTGAAAAAGGAGAGTCGAGAAACCATGGTTTTACAGGTTTTTAATAGGAACGAGGGTTCTTTCATACTTCTCAAAGATCTTATTCAAGTGTTGCATCTGCAGGTCACAATCCAACCATGAGCATGGACAGGAAAATTCAACCAAGTGGCCATTTGTTGTGAACAGAACCCTCCAATGTCGAATGGGTGCAGAAATTTCCTTTAGCCCTCGAAAGAGTGAAAAAGATTGGCTGGTATAATGTGTTTGAAAGGATTGTAGAACATCATATCGGGGTTACTAAAGCATTATGTCAAAATTTTGATGGATCTAGGGTTCAAGTTGTGGGTTTAAATTTCAAAGTCACAGAGGAGTTCATTTCGCATGCTATTGGTGTTCTTCCAGAAGGGGAAAGGTGGTATAAAAGGAAAACCATCAATGAAGACTATAGCCAATACCTGTCACCAGATCATAAAAATCTAGATTGGATCCAAGGCATCCAAAGGAGTTTTCTTTTCAAAGAATGGAAGGATGCATTACAAATTATCCAAAGGTATGTCACTTGTGAGGGACGTTTTAGCAATGTGTATCGTTATCACATGATATTTTTACAGCATGTAACAGGTGCAAACAAACTCAACCTCCCTTTTAATTTATTGAAAAGTCTGGAAAAGATGTATGTTAGGGTTCTAAACCATCCGAGATCCTCTGGTAGTAATATGTTCCACCATGGATTAATTAAAATTTTGATTACTCAGGAGTTAGGAAAACTAGAAAGGTCGTGGTCCCATTTTCTCTTCTAGGGGGGTTTCAAAATTAATCTTAAAGGTGCCAGGAAAAGAAAGAGGAAGAGGGTTGTAGAAACTTCTAACAGTACTAAAACAAAACCCTTGTCTGAATATTGTTATGAAGTAAATAGATCCTGAAGAGATAACCTCAGCACAGTTACCGGAAAAAGAACCTGGATGGGAAAACAATGAAAATTCAAATTTAGGTTCTGTTGTTAAGACACGGATAGTTGAGGAGATAACTTTGGCATAGTTACCTGAAGAAGAAATTGACTGTATAAGGAATGACAGTCTTGTTTTAGGTTCTGAAATGCAAACAGTTAAGCAAGGAATGTTTCATACTAAAAAGTTTTCAAAGCAGATAGAGTTTGCATTTAAACATTTTAGACCTAAAACCAGACTCGTGAACAAACTCCGAATGAATATGAAGGCGTTATTAAACCCTAGGTTTAATAAAAAGCAAGTAATAAGCATTCAAGTAAGCTCTAGTGATGATGAGGAAATTAATAGATCTAAGGAGTTAGAATTAGCCCTGCATCAAGTCTTTGATAATATTAATCAAAGTTTAAGACAAATTCTAGATCTAGCACCTAAAAGTTGCATTTATAACTCCAGTGACATAGAAAATGATAATATATCAAAACTTCCTGAAGCTGAGGTTGGTAAAACACCAAAAATACAAGCAGAATGTAATGAGCAGGTTCTCACCTAGCAAGACAAGGAAAAGGTTGCAAATCTTAACAAGAGGAAGGTTACAAATGAAGATATAGGAGGCGGAATGATACAATTGAAACAGAGTAAAGAATACATAGAAATTGAGCATCTTAGAAGACAAAATGAACATCTAAATCAGATCAATGATCAATTGATCCAATCAAATACAATGCTGAAGGAAGATTTTCAAGAAGCAAATCAGAATTTTGCTGAGCTGATTCAAGTTTCAGAGGAAGCAGTGAAAAGGAGGAAATTGGTACAAGAGGAAAAGGATCAGTTAATGAAGGACAAAGAGGAGCTGACAGTAAATCTGTGTGGCATGAAGAAGGACATTAGGAGTTTGCAAGCAAAGTCATGTGCGCTATATCGGTTAGCCACATTAGCTTAAGTAGCAAGAAGGATTTGAAGTGATCCTCACTTGACACATGTCATAAAATAGGTTTCCTTTTTTATTTATACTTTGTCTATAATTAGAATATTAGGCCTTAAAGAGTGGATCTGTTAAACAAACTTTGAGATCCTATCTTTAATTTTTGTTCTATATATCCTTGTAATATTTTTTTAGAAAGAGGAGACAAACATGGGAGTCGGTCCTGGGAGACTGTGCAGACATACATGTTTACTTCTGTAAGATCTTCTTTTTCATTTTGAATGACTTTTAATACATATATGGAGCTAGGCCTTTGATCTAAACTATTTTTAATATTCTTTAGTTCAGTTTGAACTCTTCAGGCTATGAGTGCTGTGTAGATGTTTTCTATATTTCATTTCATGTATGAATGTGATTATTAAATACTTATTGATATTTGGAAAGTGTTTTCAAAAACCAATATTTTTATATGTGCTACAGATACGAACGGTGTGTTTATTATTTGCAGTCAAATATATGTTAATGCTTATCTCATGTACCTTTAATACTTGTCCTTCATTCCTGCAAGATTTTTGCCTTTTACATCTATATTTCTGAAGTTTTCTGACATTTTCTTCCGCCTTGTTATCCCTACCCTTTGATTTGCATTGTTATCCAAATAAAGCCTATAAAAACAGTCTTTTATTTGAGGTTCCTGAACACTATTGACCCCATAGTCTAGGTAGCATACTTTAGGGAAAACATATTCTAGCGACCGTACTGGGGAGGAAGTACAAATTATTCCTTGGTTATCATGATAGGTCTGATGTGTTGGGAGGCTATCATCAGATAATCAGTTTTTAGACTACAAATCACTTTCACATGATCTAAATAAAGAAAAGCAATTGTGGCTCCTAAGAAGATTAGGACTAGGGAAAACCCCTCTTTGCCTTTACATTCAGGGATCTCGGATCCCAAACAAATATTAAAAGAAGCTAGACAACGTTTAAACTCAACTCCATCAGAAAAATTTGTCCATCCCTCAAACTTGGAGATTCCTGAATCTTCTCAGTTTCTGCTTCTTGCTTTTGATCCACATTCTAAAAAGAAAAAAGAAGAATTAGATTCACTTTTTACCCCTTCTTAGTTGAAAACTTTCAAGTTTTTACAAATACCCTATTATCTGAAGAGGTTAAGGCTGAAGCATTACAAACAGGTAGTTCTTCTCTATTTTCATCTCACATTCCTTTTACAGGAAAAGTCCTACCTCATCAACATAAGATCAGTAATTTTCCTCCTTCATCAAAACATTCAAGTACAAACCAATCTAGCTCAAGCTCAACTAATTCAAGTTCTACTATCCCTGAAATGGCTGGTCAACCTATGGATTATATGGATCATATTGTTGCTGCAATATATGCACCATTGGTTATTCCCCATCCCCTTCATGCTCTTCCAGGGGGAGATTATCAAAAGTATCTCCCTAGGTTTAATGACCAAGGGGATACAAGAGCAAAAGAGCATTGGAATGCTTTCTTCAACTATGTTGATAACCAGAACATCGAAGCTAAGGATGTATGGATGATAATGTTTGACCAAATCTTAGATGGAGAAGTTAGAAAATGGTTTCAGGAATTTTCTACAGGGTCAATAGATGGCATTGAAGTGTTGGAGGAAGTTTTTTTGAAACAGTGGGGAGATACTAAAGATTTTCTTTACTACATTACTGAGTTTGGGGCTTTAAAAAGGAAGAGGAATGAATCTATAGTTGATTTTTAAAAAATATTTAACAAAATGTATAACAAGTTTCCAGCAGATATTAAACCTTCAGAAACCTCTGCCAAACTCACATATGCAAATCCATTTGAATCTGAGTTTTCACTGCTTTTAAGAGAAAGAAGGTCAGCCACCCTACTTGATATGTAGGAAGTTGCATTAGAAGTTGAATCAAACATGTTAGCAACATGAAAGTTGAAAAATCATTCAGATTTTGATCAGAATAAAAAAGGTAAGAGAGAAATGGCTTCAACCTCCATGGCTAGGTCATTAGATAAAATGGATGATTGAATAAACTAATCAAAAGCTTATCTGCAAAAGTAAACAGACTCGAAATGGAAAAAAAAATCTAAGTCGATCTGTGCATGAGGGAAACCCTAACTAGTTTAGGAAACCTTTTGTACCAAGGTTTATACTAAAGGAGAGGAGAAATAGTGATATTCAAAGGGAGAGGAAAGAAACTGAAGATCAAAGAATACAACCTCCTTTCCAGAATAATTTGTTGAATGAAGAAGGGGAAGTCGAAGATATAGAGTATGAGGATTTTGATCAGGATATAAATCATCTTGAGGATGAGTTATATGAAATCTATCTTACCAAAGATCAATATCTAAATGCTGAAATTTTAGAACATTGTTCTCATGATGATATTTATCAGACAGAGCCTAAGAAGTCGTACAATCTTAGATCTTGTGTTAAACAGGTGTTTCAGAATCCTAAAAAGAAAGTAGTGGCTAAACAGTACCATGATCTTCCATCAGAAAAGAAACAGAACCAGAGGCCTAGCAAGGCTAAGATTACAGAGTTGGAGGAAACAAATAAGGGTAATCAAGGTTTTAATTTTTAAAATGAGCTGAATAAGTTGAAGATTCCTATTCCACTAACATAATTAATGAAAATTCCCTCATTTAGAGATCCTGCCTATAGAATGTTGAAATCACAAGCAATTGGGGTTTCTTCTGATGTCATTAATTTACATTATGAACATCCAGAAATTTTTGTAGCTGCTCCCCCACCTGATCATCTTGACAAGAAATCAGATCATCCACCTCCTTTCTATGTTATTTCGGCCATTCATGAACAAATGTTGCATAATTTCTTATTAGATTCTAAAGCTTCTCATAATTTAATTCGCAAAGCTGTTATGGAAGCCCTAGGTCTAAACATTACTAGGCCTTACCATGACCTGTTTGCTTTTGATTCAAGAGCAGTTCAGTGCCTAGGATTGATCAAAGATCTAGTTGTAAACCTTTCCCAATTACCAATGAAGAGTGTCATGATGGATGTAGTGGTAGCTGATATTGAACCAACATTTGGCATGTTGCTTTCAAGATCTTGGGATAAAAGAGTAGGAGGTACTCTTCAAATGGATTTATCATATGCCGCCATCCCAATTTTTGGTGGTGAACAACGAAGACTATACAAAGAAGTTCAAATGGCCTATTTAGTAAGTGACAGTGACAATATTGATAATCATCCAATCTATGTTGTAGAGGAATTTTTGGGCTCTTGTATGTTGCATTTAAGCAATGAGGACACATCTGGTGTTTTGCAGGTAGAAAAGAAAAAACCAGTTTATCATACTACTGAAAAAGAAGATGAATTGTGGCAGATGTACTTCGATGGCTCTTCATCTAAAGGAGCAGGAGATGGAGTTGTTCTTGATGTATAAATTGGAATTCCAGACAACTAATAATGTAGCTGAATATGAGGCATTGGTACTAGGATTAAGAGTTGCAAAATATTTGGGAATTCAACAATTGGCTGTTTTTGGCGATTCTGAATTGGTTGTTCAATAGGTCATAAGCATTGATCAAGTAAAACAGCAGCTGTTAAAAGTCTATAGAAATGAAGTATGGGATTTAATAGATAATTTCTTTACAGCATTCAATATTTCTTTTATCCCTAGAGATCATAACCAGATAACCAACACTTTGGCTTTAGCAGCAACATTTTTTAAGGTCCCACAAAACACTCAGCTCAGATATCCAATTGAAGTTAGGCATAGGCAAACTATCCCTGATAACATGAAACATTGGAGAGTGTTTCGGGATGATTTGGAGATTAAGAAATTCTTGGAATTAATAGGTGAGTTTTCAAATTCTCAAATAGATAAAGAGAAAGATGATGATAATGGGGATGAATTTCCTTCCTTTACATACCAATCAATTGTTGTTCATAAGATTATCGAATTAAAAGGAAATTTCATTCCAAAAGGTCTAGTTCCATTAGAAAGATTGTTCCTTAAAGATGATATTTTAGCGAAACCAGCTCTACAATCTTCTAAAGAAAATGTGATTAACTGTAATATTGGAACTGAAAGTCAACCTAAAATTGTTAAAATATCTAAATTGCTGTCAAAGGACAACAGAAAGAAATATATCAGTTTGCTTAAGAAGTTTGTGGATATATTTGCTTGGTCTTATGAAGATATTAAAACATATGACACTAACATTATTCAACATAAGATCCCTCTTAATCCTGATACAAAACCCTTCCGGCAGAAACTCAGAAGAATCAATCCAACGTTGTTGCCAATCATTGAAAAAGAAGTAAAAAAATTGCTGGATGCAAAAATTATAGTACCGCTTCAGTATTCTACCTAGGTTGCAAATCTGGTTCCTGTCAGAAAGAAGAATGGGGAAATTAGGTTATGTGTTGATTTGCATAACCTAAATAGATCCTCTCTGAAAGATAATTATCCTATCCCTAAAATAGATCAGATATTTCAAAACGTAGTTGGAGATCAGACGATATCAATGATAGATGGGTTTTCAGGGTATAACCAGATTGTTGTTCATCCAGAGGATAGGGAGAAAACTACTTTTACTACTCCTTGGGGGACTTTCATGTACGATAAAATGCCATTTGGTTTAATGAATGCAAGAGCAACATTTCAAAGGGATATGGACATAGCATTTGTAGGTGAAAGGGAGAAATTTGTGGTGATCTATTTGGATGATATAACCGTGTTTTCAGATTCATATGAAAGTCATCTTAAACACTTAGAACAAACCTTTTCAAAATGTAGAAAGTTTGGTTTTTCTTTAAACCCAAAGAAATCCCATTTTTCCATGCAAGAAGGGAAGTTGCTTGGTCATGTAGTTTAAACAAATGGTATCAAGATTGACCCAAAGCGAGTGAAGGAAATTCTAAAAATTTCAATTCCTAGGAATAAAAAAGAAATTCAGTCTTTTATTGGGAAGATAAATTTTCTTAGATGGTTTATTCCTAATTTTGTCGAGATTGTTAAGCAAATAACCAAGATGCTCAGGAAGGATCGGGATGTTAAATGGACTCTAGAAGCTAATTTTTCTTTTGAAAAGATAAAACAAGCATTGATAGAAGCTCTTGTTTTGGTAAGACCTAACTTCTCTAAAGACTTCATTACATTTTATTTTGCTTCTGAAGATAGCATAGCAGAAGTGCTATTGCAAAAGAATGTGGAGGGTCTAGAACAACCCATTTCACTTTTCAGTAACGTCTTAAGAGATTCATAACTTAAGTACAGTAGTTTGGAAAAACAAGCTTATGCACTTGTCAAAGCCCTTAAATTTTTCAGGATTTACTTGCTGCATTAAAAAAATTTGTGATATGTGCTTAATGCAGCAGTAAAAGAAATTTTGACACAACCTAATTCTCAAGGAAAGAGAGGTCATTGGATTGCAAAGATAATGGAATATGACATTGAGATTAAGCCAACTAAACTGGTGAAGGGCCAAGGGTTAGAAAAATTACTCATAGAATCTAATTTCCAAGCATTGGGTTGGAATGTGGTATCAGATGAAGTATTTGAAGAAGAAGAATTTTAGCATGAGGAAGAAAAAAAGTAGATGTTGCAAAAATATGAGGACTCTGATTGGTATGCTGATATAGTATACTTTCTTCTCTTTTTACAATCTCCTCCAAACCTGGACAAAGGGAAGTCCATATGTTTGAAATTAAAAGATATGACATATTGTCTCTATGAGCATGATCTATTTTGGAAAGATCCTGGAGGAATTCTTCTCAGATGTATTCATAAGGAGGAAGCTGCAGCTGTAACTGCTAAAATGCATGAAGGAGTTTGTGGTGGGCATCGTTACTGGAAGGCTAAAACATTTAAAATTATGAGAGAAGGTTATTATTGGCCAAAAATATTTTTAGATGTTTTTTCTCAGGTAAGAGCTTGTGTCGAATGTCAAAAATTTGCAGGTAAGCAGAAATTGCTTTCTTTACCTCTCAAACCTATTTCAGTTGGTGCTCCTTTTCATCAATGGGGATTGGATTTCATTGGAGAAATCAATCCTCATTCAAGTGGGAAACATAGATATATTTTGACAGCTACAGACTTCTTTACAAAATGGGTAGAAGCCATCCCTACGAGAAGGGAAACTGATCAAGTCATAATAAATTTTATTGAAGAAAACATTTTGAGTAGGTTTGGTTTACCTAGAAAGTTGATTACAGATAATGATCCTGCATTTAAATCTCAAAAAAATGGTCTTGTTTTGTGAAAAACATGGGATTTTGTTGAAGCACTCTACTCCCTACTATCTACGTGGAAATGGTTTAGCAGAGTCCTCAAACAAAAATATAGTAAACAGTTTGAAAAAATTGCTGGCAGAGAACAAAAAGGCATGGGATAGAAAATTTAAGTATGCTCTATGGGTTGATCGTATTACTACAAAATAGGCTATTGGTACTTCTCCCTGTCAACTTGTTTATGGAACTGATGCAATTTTTCCTATACAATTAGGTTTACCAGTTATGAAATTTATGCACGATAATGTGGAAGAACCAAATGAGGTACAACATAGAATCTTTCAAATGATTGAACTACAGCAGGAAAGGGAATTACTTGTTGAGAAATATCAGGATTATAAAGACAAAATAAAGCAGAATTTTAATAAAAAAAAGTTAAAGAAAATAATTTCTTTCCTAATGATTTGGTACTCAGGTGGGATGCAAGAAGGGATGAAAAAACGAAACATGGAAAGTTTGACCATCTGTGGTGGGACCTTTCAGGATTGTTAGGAGTCTGGATAACAACACATTTGTTCTGCAGAATTTGGAGGGTGATGAATTAGCAGGCCCAGTTAATGGGCATTTTTTGAAACATTTCTACACCAAATAAGGTAGAAAAGGTGTTCTTTTCATTGTAAATACTAATGAATGTTTAGAATTATTGCAAAATAAGACTCCATGACCCAATGGAACAGCATCTTGATTTTCATAAATAAGGCACTGGAGCTACAGTTCTTGGAAGATATTAGGGAAATGCCATCCCCCAGTTGGAGCCAATGTTTAATCTAGGTCTGTTGCCCTGCTTGGTAGTATAGTTTCGTACCCTAAAATTATTTAAGCCTTCAGTTGTTTTTTCCTAAGTTTTGGCTTTGTTTTAACTTCATGTTTAATGCTTTAGGTATTTATAACATTTTTAGTTCTTAGCTTATGCTCCTATAAGTATTTCTAGTTCATTCAAAGTTTATATAGTTTTTTTTAAATATATTATATTCATTACTAAGGTAAGCTAGCAGCACTTGACCATTACTCAAGAACAGGGCACGCTGCTAGCTCAACAAGGACGAGATGTTTTGTGGGTTTTCATTATGATACTAACATACTTCGAGCTATGTGCTCATTACCAAAATTTGATAGCTGCTATTGACAGTAATGGGTTTAAACACTTAGACAAAACCATCTCCTTTCATGATTTTCCATTACATTATGTACTTTGAAAAAGGAGAGTTGAGAAACCATGGTTTTACAGGTTTTATAGGAATGAGGGTTCTTTCATACTTATCAAAGATCTTGTTCGAGTGTTGCATCTGCAATTCACAATCCAGCCATGAGTGTGGACGAGAAAATTCGACCGAGTAGCCATTTGTTGAGAACTGAACCCTCCAATGTTGAATGGATGCAGAAATTTCCTTTAGCCCTCGAAAGAGTCAAGAATATTGGCTAGTATAATATGTTTGAAAGGATTGCAGAACATCATAGTGTGGTTACTAAAGCATTCTGTCAGAATTTTGATGGATCTAGGGTTCAAGTTGGGGGTTTAAATTTCGCATTCATAGAGGAGTTCATTTCACATGTTATTTGTGTTCTTCTAGAAGGGGAAAGGTGGTATAAAAGGCAAACCATCAATGAAGACTATAGCCAATACCTGTTACCTGCTCTTAAAAATATAGATTGGAGCCAAGGAATCCAAAGGAGTTTTCTTTTCAAAGAATGGTAGGATGTATTACAAATTATCCAAAGGTATGTCACTTGTGAGGGACTTTTTGGCACTGTGTATCGTTATCGCATGAGATTTTTACAACATTTAATAGGTGAAAACAAACTCAACCTCCCTTTTTATTTATTGAAAAATCTGGAAAAGATGTCTATTAGGGTTCAAAACCATCCGAGCTCCTCTGGTAGTAATATGTTCCACCATGGATTAATTAAGCTTTTGATTACTCGGGAGTTAGGCAAACTAGAAAGGTCATGGTCCCATTCTCTCTTCTGGGGGGATTTCAAAATTCATCTTAAAGGTGCCTACAAAAGAAAGAGGAAGAGGGTTGTAGAAACTTCTGACAGTACTGAAACAAAACCCTTGTCTGAATATTGTTATGAACAAATAGATCTTGAAGAGATAACCTTAGCACAGTTAGCATAAAAAGAACCTGGATGGGAAAACAATGAAAATTCAAATTTAGGTTCTATTGATATGTCACATGCCCCAATTTTGTAAAAAATATATTATCATATTTGATTTCATTTCAAGACAATATGTTAAATTTTATGCTAAGTTGTAAACGATGACTCAGCAGAGTCAAGGGTGTGAATGTAATTTTGAATATTTTAATTATAAATAAATAAAAGTGGAAACAACAACTTGGGAGAGTTGTTAAAAGAGTGTTTACTGGTCAAGTTGGTGGAGGAGAATAGGTGGAGAGAAAATAGACAAGTGGAAGCATCCTCAAACACTTTCAATGTTGCAGGTGGCAACCTCCATACATTTGGGGTCATGATCCCCCAGGAAAGTGGGATCAGAGCAGGTGGCTCAATTAATGACAATTAACCCAAAAAGACCTAAGCAACCTTAATAAAAATAACTATTGAAGAGAGCTGAGGCTACTCATTCCAAGAAGAGAACCATTCAGGTGAATGTACTTCAGAGGATTTCATTAGGAAGGGAATTTGTGGAATGTGTTTGAGGGGTAAACTATAGAAAGTGATCTAGTACAACTTTTCAGCTGAAGGATCTTACTCTGAGTGCAGAGTTAGTACTGAGTCATTGGACTAGTATCTTGTTGCATGCTCCACCAGTTCTCAGCCAAGGAGACCAAGAACAGGCTCGGGGGTCCTAAGAAGTCGCTATTTGAGCACTCTCGAGGAGTTGGTAGGGAGGAACAACCTCCCAATGTTGTTGTTGTCCAGCTTAAAACGGGTTCTACAGTCTTTTATTTACTGTGTTAAAATTTTATATCTAAGAATGAATGAATAATGAATGATTTATATGTTTTGCAGTGAACTGTTAAAGCTTGTAATATTTTAGTTATTTGAATGCTCAATCTGTATTTGATGAAAAATAATCCTACCTGTGTTTTTCCACATCTAGAATGGATCATACTGTACTCTAGCACATGCAGTATAGTTTAAATAGATGAAGGATAGGAAAGAAATCTGAAATGAATAGAGTTATTTATGTTTTTCAGAGTAATGGAATCATTTCATTCTATATATAGTTTTTTTCTAAAAAGAATATTAATCTACCTAGTTAAGTTTATTGTTTAAACCAAACTATGGTAATAAAAATGTTAGAAAAGAAATAGCCATAATATTTTATTGATAGCAATGTGTTCAAGTAGATAAGTTATTATTTTACACGGTACTTTCTTTTACAAACTATACTTCTAACCTGAAATAGAGGAAATAGAAACATCTCAAATATAATGCTTATTTATTTATGTTAAGTAAGGGTCTAAGTATGGTTCTGTTGGTTTATATCATTTACTAATATTAATAGCTAACTTAACCTGCAACTATTCGAACCCTAAGTAGGGTTTGGTAACCTAATTAAATTCTAAAGACAAAATAATTCAAGATAAAGATTACTTAATAAAGAACTTATTTAGCTCTCACAGTATTCTTTTCTTTAGAATCAAAACAACTAAGATACATTAGTAACCTATGCTTTAAGTATTATTAACGAGGAACTGTCCTTTAACTTTTACAGACAAATTATATATGTAAAGGAGTAATGATAGGGTTGAAAATTCTCATTTCATTTTTAGCAAGCTTACAAAAATAATCCTACTGAATAAAGTAAACTATTATAGACTGGTCTCAGTCTTTATTAATAAAGTGTATGTGCAAATACAAACTTAAGAAAATATAGTATTCACAGATAATATTATTAACATAAATAATATCGTGTATAAATCAAATAGAAATTCTTTTAACAAACTGGAGGAATCTTTAAAGAAAGAAACAAAGATTATTTCCATAAACCCTAACCTAGAATTCCTTGAGCCACTAAAATAATCTTAAATTCTTTTAACAGTAATGAAAATAATTAAATAACAATACATAAATTATCTTCTTAAAGGTTAAATAGGGTAAAAACCCTAGCTCGTATTTTTTAGCAGAAAATACCCAGTATTCTTATATATGCAAATCTATTACAGTAGTAACCTAGGATAAGCAATATACTTATTCTTTGATTTAAACATTTAAAGAAAAATTTAATTTATTTACACAGAGATAAAATTATAAATACATAAAGGAGAATTAATTTAAGCTCAAGACATTGTATTAAAGATATTTACATTATATTAACAAGCCCGAAGACTGAATGTAAGCCAAAACATTAACAGAGTACAAAACCTCAGCGAGGAGCCAAGCACCCATATTAAGATATGGAGTATACACAAGTATTAACAAATTATTATAAATTGTAAGTTCTTCACTAATACGAGAGGAGCTTTACAAGTCACAGCTTAAAGCCGTAGTCACCTCGCGAAAAGCAAGGGTGATAAACCAAAGTAAAAATTTAAAAAACGAAGAACAACAACCCAAGACTGGGTGCGACACGGCCATAACTTCTTCCATTCGCAAAAGGCTGTACAAATAGGGAGAACCTTGTTTGAAACCGGAGCTTACCGTAGACTACTCGGGTAGCCATTTTTGCAGCACAACTGTCAACCTTGAAGACGAGTTAACCTGCATTGTAAAAGAAACAGGGTTAATTAAAATTCAGAAACCCTTATGCGGAGAAGAACAATAAACAACCTTAGCTCTTAATTATTATTTTTACTCACCTTAACTGGAAGTGAAAGCGATGGAGCCCCGGACGAATAGTAACACCACGACCAATGCTAAAAAGAGCCAAACCCTCATTCTTGCCGAGGATGGAGAAGATGGGACTCTGGTATTTTCACAACTATCAGCAGAGGTGTGGGTAAGCCTGAGCAATGGATGCAAGGAGTCTACAAGCATGGAGTTGGACTATCACTAACATGCAAATAGGTAAGCTAAACTCCAGAACCCTAAGACAAAGGAGCTACACCATCACATACAATAAGCTCAAAGCTTTCACCAATGACAAACCATGATAGAAGGATAGAAAAAGAAGACATAGGCAGACCGTAATCCATGTGCAAGGAGAAGCAGTGAAATTTGACCAAAGAAAGAAATTACAATAAAGGTGAATGATAGAACCCAACTCGAGGGAGTAAGCCACGACAAACGCTAGCATTGGAGCCTCTGTAGTGATCTGCAGCTCATGGCCACCATGGGAGCTTGCAGAGCAGCCCACAGGGCCAACGCAAATGACGGAGATCGAATGAGCCAAGGGTTAGGGTTAAAACTATTTATGCAACCAGTGCATGGCCAAGAAACTTCTACGTGGTCGCAACACTTTAATCATGCAGTGGGTCGACTTTCCATAGTCACCTGCATTTCATAATAATCAATTTAATCACCCAATGATTTCATCAAAACCACATTATGGTTTGTATGGGTTTCAATCATACAATAATCATTTAAACACTTGGTGCATAGCTCGTTATTGGCGTGGGCTTAAAACATTATGACAACGATTGACTTAACACAAATCATAACCTTATATCCTCGTTACCCAAAAGAAATCTTATATATTTTTTATTGGTAAGCAATGATACGAGATGTTATTAGTAATCTTGTGAGAATCGTATTTCTCTATTGTAAGTTTGCACTAATAATTGACTTATGGAGATGTCAAAAGATTATATAAACATTTATCGTAGTAATAGGCATAATCCCTATACAGGTATTAACACCTTTTGAATTGGTTACAACTCATCAAAGTTTATATAATAATATCATCATTGGGATATAGGTGGTGCAATAACTAAGTTGTTGTCAATAGTATTTTAAGATAATTATGAAATCATTGACTTATAAACAGTTTAATGAATAGTGTAAGAATAACTATCTATTAGTTCCAGTTCCTTTCATGGTGGTGTAAATGATTACACAGCATTCAAGTTGAGTAATTTGCATAATGTCGTTTCGGTAGGATCATAAGCATTATGCAAATGTAACACTAATAAAACCTTTTATGTCGATAAACAAATAGTTTATGCACATTTTTAAATCTTATAAACTAGCAAAGTTTGATAGCAAACTATGTAAGGGTAAAGTGAAATGTAAGAACATTTTTCCTAGGAACTTTGTTACTTAATACAGATCCATGAGATCTTACCTTAGAAGTTGTGGCAGTTTCTCATTTCTTGGAGTATATTTTTACATTCTTACCAAATTACTAAGGTTAACATAAGGTGAAAAGATTGGCTCAATAAGAAAAACACTAACCCTGGAAGTTGTTCTTAGATAGAACCTAATACAAGAAATGTAATATAGAATTGATAGGGTGTGCTTTTTTTGAAAATAAAGAATATCAAGCAGATAAATAAACTGCTCAAAACCAAAGGAAGTAGTATTGTCACTACATACTCTACAAGAAGAAATACAATCATCTAAACTTCGTTTACTATAACAACAGAAGAAAACAAACTGTGTTACCTTACGGAAGTAGGTTGGATTATAGCAGCTTATAATCTAAGCTTATTAATTGCAAATAGAAATATTGCAGGATGCTTTATGAATTTAAAGACGATACTCGGTCATTTATACTTGTAAACCTGTAAGAACAAATAATCCATCTGCATTAGCATAAATGCTAAGTAAGCCCCGGAATTCAAAGTCAGATTCCACCTACTGTCATAAATAGAGCTCATCAGTAAACCAAATATAGAATTAATGTGCAAGTTAAACTGTGGTTCTCAGGCTAGAGCGTGAATACTGTGATGGGTGGGAGTTACCATCCCTTTTAACCTTGGTAAAGTGAAATGTAAGAACATTTTTCCTAGGAACTTTGTTACTTAATAAATATCCATGAGATCTTACCTTAGAAGTTGTGGCAGTTTCTCATTTCTTGGACCATAGTTTTACATTCTTACCAAATTACTAAGGTTAACATAAGGTGAAAAGATTGGCTCGATAAGAAGAAAACTAACCCTAGAAGTTGTTCTTAGATAGAACCTAATACAAGAAATGTAATATAGAATTGATAGGGTATGCTTTTTTTGAAAATAAAGAATATCAAGTAGATACATAAACTGCTCAGAGAGAGGGAAGGGGGGATTAGGGAGAATAAGAGAAGGAAAAGAGAGGGTGTAAAATAGTTTGTGTGTGCTTCTGTGCACCCACGTTATTTATGCGTATGCACCTTTAAATTCAAATCTTTTGGCGTTGTTTCAGGTTTAGTGCTAGGTTTGCATTCCCAAACCTTAAGGATCAAACCAAGTTATAAAAACACACCCGATTATGTAACTTCATGTTTTTCACCCTTCATTCTAGATATCTTCTACTTGTACACTACTAATGAAACTACACACACTTGTCGAGCTTTGTGTAAAGAATTTGACTATATATTTTTTGAATAAATTTGTTCTTGTTTTCTATTTATAATTCATTTTTAATTGTACTTGTGTCAAGTTTGAATCAGACATAGGTCGTTTATTTCAGCTATAACTTTTGATTGGCTCACCTATTTCGGAAATGAAAAAGAACCTGCACAAAGATACAAGAATACCTAAAAATTAAAAAAAAATGATCAATTATGTTAAGACCATGATAGGGTGGAGCAAGACTCGGCCATGGAATTTTAGGGATTCACTCACTTCCTTAATTTGAATATATATATATATATATATAGAATAAACTTTTAAAAAATTTGAAAAATAGCCGTGCATAGGATTTTCTTGTTACCTACGACTCTGCATGTTTGTTTTCACAAAACTTGACAATTTCTATACCAAATTGGTGGATCAACACGAACATATGCATTATGTTTTAGAGAAAAAATAGCATAGCAATCTTAGAAGAATTCCACTTTGGAGTAGTTATACCTATTTTCCATAAATAAAAGTTATATATTCCAAAAGATAATCCGATTTTCTACGTTTTATCTTTTTTTACACCTAATTCTAAAACGTTTTGTAGGTACCTCTAATAATTCATTTTAATGATCAAAATTTTGTTTTTCTAGCATGCCATTACAACTAACGCGTCATAGGTGGGTATCATTACCTTGCCCCAACCCTTCACAATAACCCAATGGGAAATATATCAAGTACTCTTCAAACACCTTCACTACAATTATGTTAAAGGGATTATTTTAAGGGGGTGACACTAATCCAAAAATTTTGTTGCATGTTAGCACCTTGTTGAAAACCACCATTTGTTATGTTCCTATCCACGTTGTTGAAAAGCACCATCTATTATGTCCCTCCCATCAACCCATTTCATCGTCCTGGTCTTTCCTTCTTTCACTAATGTCCATGCCTAATCATGATGAGATCATAGGAAGGCATAAAGGGGACTCCATTAATTGTGCAACTCTTATCATTTATGCCATGATGGAATCAAGATTGAGGTTGATATGCTAAAAACCAATTCGTGAGATACTCCATGACAATTGTTATATACATAGGAGCCCTTACCCTACTCTCCTTGCAGCATGCACATAAACAAAAGATGTAAGTCCCATGTGAAGGAGGTTTTTTATAACCCTTTGATCCTCCTATGTTTTTTACATAAGGAAATGGCCCATGTTCTATAATATTCCTAAATATCTAAGCTTTGGGTGCATCAAGATGATTAATATTGACCAAAATAACCCTAGTCCATGGAGTGCTCACGTTTGAATCTGTTCAAGGGGATTACCCACCTTTTATCATACCTTATGAGTGAAGTTGCAAACTTATCGAATGATTATGCATGGGGGTTAATTAACCTAGATATAATTTCATATTTGACTAAACTTATATACATTCCTTCATTTCCATGCTTAATATGCCATGTGCAAATTTGCATTCATTTTAGTGTCAAGACTACTTGGTACATGCAAGAGAAAAATCCCATGATGAAACCTTTATCTCGCTCCCTTTAGGAGGTTTCCACACATCATGACTTATATCACACTTATGTAAAAAAATCCTCCATCCCACCAATCAAAATGGTAGACAATTCACATTGGGATTCCTTTATTACCATTTCTACTAGCCTCCCATCAATAGATTCCATCCACATAATTCTTTATTCAAATTCCAACGTAGTTGTTCTTGCAATTCGACATAATCCTATATTGTTGGATACTTCCATTGCTAGTTTGTAGGATCAAAACCCACCCAATTCACCTACCTTTGTGATCCCCATTCATCTTCATGAAGTTATTAATAATGTACTGATATCTAATTTTCCTTCCGACAAGAAAGCAATTCCAAATTGGGCTAGTATTGTGCAAATCATCTAGTGTTTCTTTTAGAAGGTGTAAATTCATCATGCACTTGGACTAGCACAGCCCATCAAATTTGATATGAATATCGATGTCATTCCCTAATTTAGGTGTGTTCTCACCCATTATTTTAGGTCCCTCTTCTAGAGTACTAGTTAACAAAACTATGTATCTACATAGTGTAGCCCCAAGTTGTTTAAAACATGAAGTTTTAATTAGGTACAACATGCACACTCCTTGCTTTATTTGGTTTCCGTACTTGGCTCATTAGATAGCATGCTAAATGTTTTACCTCTCTAACAAATAGCTCCTCTAATAATCAATTTAATAGAAAGTGATTCACACTTCAACATATAATCAGTAACTTAACATCAATAATAAATGCTTTCGAACTTTAAAGTGATTCACACCTAAACATATAATCAATAACTTAAACATCAATAATGAATGCTTTTGAAATTTAAAACTTTTTAAAAAAGAAAACGAAAACTTTTTTTTTTCAGTAGAAAAAAGCCTATCCTTGATATTCAGAAAAGATCAAAGGGCATCTAAGGTGCCTACCAAAATGAGGGTTACATACATATAATTAATCGGAGGGATGATAGCTACATTAGCATCCATCATGAGACCCAAACACAATAGAGCAGAGGGGGCAAGAGCATATTCTGCATAACATTACCCATCAGAAATAAGAATGACCCACATATCCATGTCTACCGGGAATCCAAAGAGAGTAGAACAACAGTCTAAAAGGAGCCGCTCCATAACAATCCCCATGGTGCAAAAAAGGTGGAGAACATGCTCCAGCACCAGGCTCAAAAGAAGCTGAAACAATCCTGTGTGGTCAAATGACCATCAATGAATTCAGAGTAAAATTCCAAACACAGAGCCAAAGTAAGAGATTTTTTAGACAGACGGTCTGCTAGCTGATTGTGTTCCCGATAGACATGGCAAAAGGATAACTCAAGGAAGCATGAGTATTTCTTCCTTATATCCCTACACCAATGGAGGAGCTCAGGTGGTGAGAGGGAAGCGGTTCCCTTAGCCCAATTGATGATGACAGAAGAGTCACCAAAGATCTTGAGGTAACCCCATCATTTGGGAGGTATGCAGTAAGGCCTAGAGCCCCAGTAGTTCAGCTCTTGTATTGGTACTAAGGCCCACCCCCAATGCAAACTCGAAGGTATGGGACTCATTCAAGTGTAGACAAAAGCCAACCCCCCCATTATTTTTTGTCGATGCACCATCAAAAAAACCACAGGGGTATACAAGGACAAGCCCTTGACCCTTTGGTCTTGGGTTTTTAACTTTTGAAACAATAGGGCAATGTAACTGAAAGGAGTATGTTGATGATAGGAACAATTTTCCCTTCAAAGATGGACATATTTCTTGCTTTCCAAACAACCCACATAGCTAGAAATGGGAGAAAGAAAAACCCAGATTGTTTGGAGTAATATACAATCCAACTTTCCAGGAAGGAATTAAGACCATCAGACAGAAAAGAGTGAGATAAATGGTGCTATTCCAGCAGACAGGAGAAAATATTTTTCCATACAGAGCAATGATAGAAAATATGCTCAACACTATCAACATCAGATCTGCACAGAGCACAAATACCAGGCCCCATCCAACCCCGCTTTTGAAGGTTGTTCCAGGTGAGTAAACAGTTCTTTAGTACCAGCCATGAGAAGCAACATACTTTCCAAGGGAGATTGCTATTCCACACAAGGGATAGGAGCCTGCTGCCAGACGGAGGTGAAGAAGCGTTTATGATGCATTCATAAATCACCTTAGCAGAAACAGTGCCATCATTCTTTTTATAAGCCCAAGTCAGTGCATTCGGATCCTCGATCAGGCGCATACCACATAATTCCAGGTTTCTTGTATAGGAATCCCATGCTACTTTCCATTCACCACCAACACCGAGATCCTCAGCAGTGTACCAGTAACTGTGTGCATCCAGGAGGAGATTTCGAGCCTGTGCCAGAGTTACGATATCCATATCCTCAAGGTACTCCCTTAATCCCTGTGTAATCATGAGCGAGTTTGATATCCCGACAATCGGATCAATGCCGATAAGAACATTCCTCTCGTTACCCACCTGCCAAGACAGGTTCCTACCAAGCCACGGGAGTGAAAGCAGGAACCCCTTCCATATTGCAGAAACCCCACGGACTTGGAAATTCTTACCCCTGAGCCACATCTCAACATAATTCTTGTTCAATTATTTATGGAGGATAACACGATGCCAAAGACCATCATTCAGGAGAACCGACCAAAGATTTTTTAATCTTAGAGCAATACTGAACCCATGCAATTGCTTAATGTCCCAACTAGCGAATTCATTAGACCAAGAAAGGTGTTCCCAAGGTGTTCCCATTTGGACAGATGAAATCTATGCTTTCTATTCGAAGATCCCAAAGGAAAGCAAAAGTCATACTTCTGAGCCTGCATACTTTTAGACATTAACAATATTACATTTATTTTAAACCCTCGTAATATGCATACTTTTATAAAAACTTCAAGTTTAATTTCTATGTTTAATATCTATATAGAATAATGCTAATTTTTGGCGGAGATCAGAATATATGCATACTTCGATCAAATACGTCGATATGAACTTCAATGTTAATATCTATATAGTATGATGCCAATTTTGATTAACTAAATAGACAAATACTCTTTTGTTTATTATGTATTGGACTTTGCATTTTTAGAATTATTAAATATACATTCTTTATTATAAGTACTTATATATTTTATATATATATATATTATATATATATATATATATATATATATATATACATTTTATTATACTCTTTTATTTATTAGGTATTGGACTATGCATTTTTAGAATGATTAAATATGCACTTCTTATTATAATTATTTATATATTAAATATATATATACATTTTATTAGTTTTTATGGTTTTGATTTTATAATTACGTGTCTATATCTATATATATATATATATATATATATATATTAGTTTTTATTGTTTTGACTTTACTAACACATGCATACCAATTTGCATTTTAATCACGTTTCTATTTTTTTCAGAAGAAAAAATTATGTCCTTGGTATTCACTATGAATCAAGGGGCATTTGGCATGACTGGTATGAGACCAAAACAGACATTAGCATATCAAGAGATACTGGTTCGAACAAGCAACATGAAAAGGGTGCCCGACCTAAAGGTCATAACTCAGAATGGATAGGAGAGACCTAGAGGGTTCTCCATGACATCCTTACATATAGCCAGAGAACACAAAGAGCAGTCAGAAGGCACCTTCGAGGAGGTCCAAGAACAAATATCAACAAAGATGCCAAGAATCTGAAGCAAAAACAGTGCTCAAAAGGAAGGGAGCCCAGCTCCGACACAAGCTCAAAAGAGCATAAATTCACCAAACTCAGAAACAAAGTCATCCAAAAACTCAAAAATATGGCAAAGGCCTAGAGACAACAACAGGGCCCCCTTGGAGAGGCGATCTGCATGCTCGTTGTGCTCTCTGTATATATGTTGCATGTCTAATCTGAGAAATAGTGGAATCACTTGTCTAATGGCCTCACACCAGTAGTCCAAAGCAAGGTAAGACAGATTTGCCTTACCCAAATCCCAGTTGATGATCACAGAAGAATCACCAAAGATGTGTAGAGAGGGAAGCCCCAAAGCTAATGCCCAATACAAAAGACCCCATAAGGCCAGCAATTCAGCCCTCATATTTGTGCTCTCACCACATCCCAACTTTATATGAAAATGATGATTACTGTTGATTGCTAGATATATCCTAGCCCCTCCTTTTCCATATGCTGCAGCACCATTGAAAAAACCGGCTGGATAGACCAATAATGGAGCAAGGCCTATGTTCCTGACTTTTTTTTTTCCTTTCCCGGAACTGGGAAGCTGTGAATGTAAGAATCTATCTTTCTAGTGAGAGTAACTAGAGAGATTCTTTTACCCTCAAATATGCCTTTGTTTCGAGCATTCCAAACACACCAAAATACAAAAAATGGAATATAGTAGTGTGTGGGATTGTGGATCATCCAGTAGTCCAAGAACTCAACAAGTGATTCGGAAGAACCAGGAAGGGAGAAAAGATAGATATTTTTCAGAGCTTCAAAAATAGAAATGGTTAAGGAACACTCCATAAAAATATGTTGAACCAATTCTTCCTCAGAGTGACATAACCAACATCTACTCAGTCTAGAGGAGCCTCTGCTCACCAGATTATCCCAGGTTAAAATTGTGTTCTTTAATGCTAGCCAAGCAAAAAAAATTATCTTCAGCGGAAAGCTATGATTCCATAAACTTGTCAGAATCTTTTCCTTACTTGGGGCCAAATGCGAGGAGAAAATCAGATCATATACTAGGGCTGCAGTGACTCTCCCATTTTTTTATTATGAGTCCAAAGCAAGGAGTCTGAATATTCAGACAGACATATACCACCATGTTGTAAACCTGAAATATAAGAGTCCTAAACAAGTTTCCAGTCACCCCCAACCTCCAGATCATCGACCGACAACCAATATGCCTACGGGTTGTCAAGGGAATTTATGGCGTGCTGAAGTGTAGTAATCCCATAGTCACTGAGATAGGATCTTAAATCCTGAGAAAAGTAGTGACACTCACTAATACCTGCAAATGGATTAGTTCCAATGAAAACATCCTGTCCATCACCCACCTTCCATCTCATACATTTGCCAAGCCAGGAAATGGTTTTTAAAAACCCATTCCAAATAATGGAAGTGCCTCTAGACACAAACTTTTTATTTCTCATCCAGACCACCATTGATTGCTTCTTTAAGTACTTTTCCAAGAAGACCAGTTTCTAGATACCAGAACCCTTAAGGGCCAACCAAATACTCCTCAGTCTAAAGGAGATGCTGAACCAAACTAGGTTTTTTATGCCCCAACCCCCAAAATCAAAAGGCCTTGCCAAAGTCTTCCAATCCATAAGATGAAATCGAAATTTGTTCTTGTTGGATCCCCACAGGAAGGAGAAGACCATTTGTCTCATCTTGTCGAGAATAGATACTGGGATCGGGACAAGAGAAAACCAATAGACCGGTAAGCTAGAGAGTACAACTCGGATAAGTACAAGTCTGACTCCCAGAGAAAGGAGTTTGTATGTCTAATTTCCAATTCTTTTTTCAAACCTTTTCAATAGCTAATGCCATTCCTTCACTTCATAGCCCAGGGGTTTGATGTAATAACCTGGGTACATAAAACCCACATGAAGTGGCTCAACACTGTAAGGTAGGAAGAGACGAATGCTATTCAATACCCCCTCCTCCAGCTCATTGAATAGAAAACCAGATTTTTCAATGCTTATACACATACCGGAAGTCGAACAGAAGGTCTCTAGAATGACTTCAAAATCCAACCACTCTTCCAAGGTACCTAGACCAAACAACACTACATAATCCACAAAGAGTAGGTGAGTAAGGGCGAGGGAGGCTTAAATTTTGATGCCTCTGGTCCTTCCACCCCTTTTAGCATCTTTTATAAGCTAATTGAGGCCTTCGATAACTAGGATGAACAGTAGGGGTGACAAGGGGAAGCCTTGTCTAATTCCTCTCGAAGCTGTGAAGAACCCCGAAGGAGAGCCATTGATGAGTAGGGAAAAATTAGTAGAAGTGATACATCCCATAATCAAATTCACAACCTTAAGAGGGATTCCAATATAGAGCAGAATAAGTCTCAAGTATGTCCAATTTACCCGATCAAAAGATTTTACCATGTCAAGTTTGATGACTAGGGCACATCTTTTTTTTTGTCTTAATGGTATGTAGGGATTCTTGAGTAATACCCACTGGTTCCATGATCTTCCTGTTTTTAAGGAAGCCAAACTATTCGGGGGAGATGAACTTGTCCAGGAATGGTTTCAACCTAAGTGCAATAATTTTTGAGATCAACTTATAGGATAAATTACACAGGGAGGTGGATCTAAAGTCTGCAAAGGTAACAGGTTTTTCTTTTTTTGGTATTAATGAAAGGAAGGTAGAGTTTAGAGAGGGGGAAACCATCCCAATATCCATCGAGTGTTCAACTGCAACCAAAATATCATCTTTTACCAAGTCAAAAAAACTCAAGAAGAACTCCATTGGCCAACCATCCGAGCCTGGACTTTTTTCCTTCTTGAAAGATTTCAAAGCCCCTTCAACCTCACCTAGGGAGATTTCTGAAATAAAGATATCAACCTCTTCTATGGAGAGATATGTAGGGAAAAGTTGCACAACCTTTAACTGATCAGCAATATTTGTCTAATCATCATCCTTAAAAATACTAGAGAAATGCTTAACACCTAGCTCTTTTAACGGATCATCACAATCAACCCAGATCAAATCTTCATTCTGCAGAGCCCAAATGGAGTTGTAATTTTGCAAGTCAATGCAATAGAGTGGAAAAACTTAGTATTGGCATCCCCTAGGGTATCCCACTTGACCCTACTTTTTAATTGCCAAGAAAGAAGCTCATGAGCCAGAATGTTTTTCTTCTGGTCCTTGAGGATCTTAAGCCTCCTAGAGATTTCTAGCGATAGTATGCCCGAGGGATGGGCTTCAATAAGGTCATTTATTTTCACATCCACCTCCATGGATTCCTTTTTTAGTAGCTTTTCCTTTTCCTTTGTCCAACACTTGACCTTCGATTTTAAACACAGAAGCTTGTATGACAGATCATTCATACCATCCTGAGGAGGCAAGGATGTCATAGAGGACCATACATCTGAAACCAACTGAGAGAACCCCTCCTCCATGAGCCAGGATCGATTAAATTTAAAGAGGAAGGAGACAGCAACTGAGGCATTCCATTCCACACAGATGGGATAGTGATACAAGACATCAACAATAGTTTTCCATACTCTATGGCACTGAAGGAGGAGCACAAGAGAAGCCGAGAATAAGAACCTATCTAGCCTCTTACTGATCCCATCATCCCCTGCACCTCCATTTTTCCAAGTAGGTCCTACACATGGAGGAGCAAGGTTGACCAGTTTATGGTCAAAAAGAATTTTAGTGAAGAAGGGCACAAGAGGGTCCAGATGTGCAGATTTCCCCCAAATCACGCCTGCATTGAGTGTAAAGTTTAGATCCCCCGCTAGGATAATATTAGGTAGAGTAAGAAGGCCCCCTACCATTACTCTATGCCCAAAGGAGTCATGATTTGAATAAGGCCCATAACAGTTAAGTATAGATAGGGTAGCCGAAAAACCCCTAAAATTTGCTTGTATAAGTATCCCCCCCACTATCTCAAAACCCTTACATCGCACAATGTGGGGATTCCAATCTGTCAGGAGGCCACCCAAAAGACCAGAAGCATCAATAGCACAAAACTCCCAAGCAGTAAGGAGCTTAGAGAAAGCAAGGAGAGCAGGAAAATGACTGCACATCGTTTCTTGAATCAAAATCGTGTTCGGATCTAGAGAGAGGAAGAAATCACAGAGGGTTTTTTGTTTGACTAACCCTCCAAAGCCACAAATATTGAGGGAGATTATATTCATCAAACACCAATGCGAGTGGGTGTCATTGCTCTAAGAACCCTAGGAATGGAGTCAGCTCGACCTCTAGCAGCATCTTTTATCCTAACCAACAATGGTGTGTAGGAGGGTGCTTCGATATCCAAGCTTGAGTCAGGCAGAGGATTTTTTCTTGACTCACAGATCGTTACATTCTTGAAGCGGATGGATTCAAGAGGGAGGGTTGAGGGTGAGACAGGCGTCTTCGCAGAGAATATAGAAAGCAACTTCATGTGTGCCAGGTCCATGAAGGCTGGGGAGGAACAAGGGCTGATGGGTGGACTAGTAGGAAGTTCAACAGGTCCTTTCCCAGCCAAAGGTGGGAAATCCTCCAGAGTGAAGAGAGGAGCATCGAGTGTCCGAATGGTGCCCTCCGGAGGTGGCAAGGAGGGTAAAGAAATATCTGAAGACAAAGAAAGTGGGGGGACCAATATTGGTAATGGTACGATAAGATCTCCTGCCACATCTTGGATATACAATAGTTGTCCCTTGGAAATATCATAAAAAATAGAAGGGGAAAGAGAATCATACATACCCATCATAGAGGTCAAATGGTCACTAGTGGGAGGAAGACGAGGCCCTTTTGGAGATCCATTTTCACTGCTAGGCTACCTTGATGCATCAGAAAAATATGAGGATCTAAATCCATGAAGAAGAACCGGGCAGGTGCGCCTGATATGACCAACAACATGACAACGATTGCTCCTAAAAGGGACATGGAGGTAGTCCAGCTTCTGACAGATGGTCATTGCTTTACACAGGATCTCAATCTCCACAGGAAGGCCTCTTGAGAGGTCCATTTCAACCAACACACACGCCATGCGTTTATCATATATCAACTAGAAGTCATCATCCACAGCAACGAAGCAATCAATAGTGTTCGCCACCCCCACCAGAAGGTCCCTGCTCCAAAGAGGAAAAGATAGAGCCGGGAGAAGCACCCAAAGATGCCTTTTAACCATAGGCTCCCGTAGAGGATCAAAGGCCGAGTGCCATCGATTTAGGACCAAAGAGCCAGAGCCTATCTTCCATAATGAGTTCAGGATTAAAGATGCATGAGAATCTTCAAGGAACACAAAAACCAGCCAGCCTTTTTCCAATAGACTGATGGTCGGGAGATAGGTCAAGATAGGTTTCCAGTGGACCGTTTCCCACTCTACCCACTCCTTCTTTCCCAAGCTGCAATATTCTATCCTATTGATCAATTCCCGGTGACACAAAGTGCCTACCCTGTCCATGAACACATCATGACCCAGGACATAACTGAGTTTCCCTTCCTAGGCTTTTATCGTTTTACTGTGGCGCTTAGACCATGCACGAGATGGACCATCCATCATCCCAAGACATAGCTACTGATCAAGGAGGATATTGGTGGCCACCCACGTATTCCACTTGGACCCCGACCATTGTTTCTTTCAGTTTTCTAGTTTCCTTAATTGTAGCACAATTTACTATTTTTGGCAGTTTTCGGGTCCTAAACTCTCGTAGCCGTTTTGAGGCCCTAAATGACGTTTTTTCAGCATTGAATGGTCAGGCCAATATGAGTCCATTCCGGACTTGATAATTGTTGTTTATGGATGTAGTCCTTAAATGGATCTTTCTAACGATGTGCCATGCACGTCAAACAAAGGTAGTATGCTAAAGTTACAACCCTTGGATATTGATGTACCAAGTTACCCAACGAGGCCCACATTCCTGCGTTTCACCTCCTAGGGTTAGGTTTTTGGATGTGTAGGGTTTCCATTGTTTCTCAATAATATATAGGCCTTCGAGCCTCATTATAACACAGAGTTCAGAGGCATGTAGCCGCCACATCTCTTCTCAGAGATAAGCTACCAACACTAGCTAGTTTATTTCCATTCTGTATGTAAACAAGTTTCAGTTGTTGATTAATGAAATGAAGTGTTATTTCCACTGCATATTTGTTTCTATGGTTATTTGTGTATTCTGTTGCATTCCTACAAAAATCCGGATCAACTACACTCACCCACACAGTCTGGTAATAGGACCTTCATACACGAGGCTCCACCTCACAAGCCGACCAGGGATACAGAGGGTATAAGTCATCTCCAGGACAAGAAAATCTGTCAAAAACACTAACTGTAGACCAAAAAGAACAAGTGAAAACCAACCCCCAACCCCCCAGGGAACCGTGAAAACAAGGAAGGATCCAAAAGGACAGAAGAATTCAACCCGGGAATACCCACAACGTCACAACAGAACCCATCACCCTTGGAGAAAAGCAAAGAATCAATAGTCACAACAGAACTCAAAACCCTTCTTGACCGAGCATCCCGAAGGTGGAGTGGAAATAACCTGACATAACCCAGAAAAAAAATGAAACGGGGTTTCAATGGTCAAACCCAGAGTTTCAGTCCACGATAGAAGGCAAGCCAAATCAATAAAACAATCATGGCCCTGATACTAAAAAATAGGAGAGGCGACGTAAGAACCCATGCAACTAAATACAGATTAAACAAACGAGAAAAAAACCCAAAAAACTAGCAAAGACAACGACGTCCGTTCCCACTTTTTTAAACCATGGTTGGTACTAGTCCCCTACAATAGGGGAGGAACTCCATGTGCCTAGTGATCAGTCTCGACTGATAAAATCGAAAATAAACAACACTGGGTCTAAAAGGTGACAGAACCCTATAAAACCTTCGCAGACCTGATAAGCATACTAGTACCGGCCCTCCACACATGCCAATACAGGGGCATAACCAGCCCTGTCACCCAGAGACCGCCAAAGAGAGGTAAGTCACCATGTCCGCGGTGCAGAACAGTGCAGAGCTAGGGTTTCAATCAATGTAGTGCAGAGTTAGGGTTTCAATCTATGTTAGTCAGGATGGATTCTTTGAGCATGTCAATACCATGTGTTGCTTGCCAAAGGGAGGTCTAAGTCTCTTTCTTACTTAGGATACATATATTGGAATCCCGCCCAACTATAACACTCTCCTAGATAAACTTTCTCAAATATATTATTGTACAAATTACATAATTATTTCTTAGTATCATCAATCAATCATTTATGTCATACGTTTCTAATTGATTATATTATTATAATTTTAAAATAATTTTAACTTTTAATTTCATCACTTCATAAGTGATTGTTTATTGTAATGATATTCACATAATTTTTATTAATAAATTATATTTGATTATTCTTTGATGTACACCCAACTAACACCTACCAAAATATAATGTCAACACCCACCCATCAACACCAACCAAAATATAATGTCAACACCCACAAGAACTTATTTTTCTTTCATAAACTTAAAAATAATTCTTTGATCTCATTGTGTAATCCCATATTTCTATCAATGTGCAAAAATTCAATAGTGAAATGTATTATTCCCCATTAATACATTTCAAATGCCATATTTAGAATCTTGATCTCAAAAGCAATCATGATAGTGTCTTATTCACCATTAAAAGACGGTAAATTTAGAACCTATATCTAAAAGCGATAATAATATGATTTGACTCAACTAAGGCATTGGACACCACACATTTGACACCTTGACAATAGCTTATATCTAAAAGCAATTTTAATGTGATTTGACCCAACTAAGGTAGTGGACACCACACATTTGACACCTTGACAACATCTTATCATAGGTCTACTAAAGTTGGAAAACAATCCTTAAAATTTTAATAATACACGTTAATATATATATATATATATATATATATATATATATATATATACATTTTCAGAAGAAAAAATACCAGACCTTGATATTCAAATTGAATCAAAGGACATCTTATACAATCTGTCTGCTATGGCAATCTATCAACTGAGAAGACTATACCATGGGGACCTTCTAATCACTATGGTGATAACCCGTCACCCAAATCATGGGTAATAATGGACAACAAGCCTGTCAAGGGTAGGCTTTTATCATCATTTTTGTATAACAGGTCAGAATTCTGCAATAAATCAGGATCAAATATGACCATGAAGCAAAACTAGTCCAGAGCATAATAAGAAGACTAATAGTCTCTTCAGTATCAGCTAGGCTGCAAGAGCAAACATAAACAATAATCTGTGCATAATAGAATAGGCTAATACCCAGTAGAAAGCTTTAAAAAGTTGAAAGTTACCATGATCAATGATCATGCCATTCACAGATTCCATGAAATTTCCAAACCCAGAATCAAGAGTAAGAGCCTTTTTTGAGAAACTGTCAGCCATTCGGTTATGCTCACGATAAATGTGCTTCATGGTTACATCTGGAAAAGATTGCAAGAAATATTGAATGTCCTCACATCAGTGACTCAGATATGGTAAGTTAAGAGAGTAGATCCTGTTTGCCCGTGAGATGATGACAAGGGAATCACCAAAAATAGTGAGCAGAGGAATCCCCATATGTTTAGTCACTGCAAGAAGAGCCCAGAGAGCCAGTAGTTCTGATCTTGTATTAGTACCACTGCCACAGCCCAAAGAAAATTTCATATAATGTGAGCCACTCAAATGTATCACAAACCCTGCACCCCCAATGTTCCTAGCAGTTGCACCGTCAAAAAAACCACAAGGGTAGATGATCTGAGGAGGCATACCAATGCTTCTTAATTTTTTCTTCTTTTTAGGGACAGGGAATAGGTGCATAAGTGCTGCAGTCTGAAGAAAGATGGCATAAACAGTGGGCTGCTTGTCCTTAAAAATACAACCATTCCTAAGTTTCCAGATATTCCAGAAAAGGAAGAGGGGTAAGTATATAAATGTTGAGTCGGCTGAAAAGGATTTGAACCAATGTTCAAGGAACGTCCTAACAGTTCCTTTAAAAAAAGATTGAATGCCATATTGTACATGAAATACTTCGAAGGCTCTCTTAGTAAATTGGCAGTCAATAAACAAGTGCTGAATCACATCTTCACCCTTTCTGCGGAGAAAGCAAATACTCGAGCCCTGAAAACCACGGCAAATAAGCTTATCCCATGTTAATACTTTATTCATAATTAGAAGCTAGATGAAACATCTAATTTTTTCAAATATGTTAATCTTCCAGAGAAGATGCAGTACATAGGACAAGTCAGAAGAAAGATCCAGTAGATTATGAGAGATGCAATCATAAGCAAGGGCCGCAGTGAGTGTCCCTGCATATTTTTTAAAAGACCATAATAAAGTGTCTGCCTAGGGCTTGAGCCTAATTCTGCCATACTCGAGCCCAGATATATAAGAGTTCCAAATGAGTTTCCAATCTCCTCCCAAATCCAAATCATCAGCAGTGAGCCAATAAGACCGAGCATCAGGAGAGTAGTTTCGTGCTTGATCCAGCGATAAAATACCATAGTCCTCCAAATAATCCCGCAGATTTATAGGGAGTGTGTATGGTGATCCCATGCCTACAATCGGATCCAAGCCCACCCTTATAGACTCCCCATTTCCAGCATGCTAAGTTAATCCTCTACTGAGCCAAGATAAAGTATGAATAAACCCCTTCCAGATCACAGATACGCCTCTGACCGAGAAAGCTTTGCTACAAATCCAGGACACAACAATTAGCTTTTTCAAATATTTCACTGATAAAATATTGAACCAAATGTCATTCCCACTAAGGGAAAACCAAAAACTCTTGAGGCGCAAGGAAATACTAAACCATCCCAAATGTTTAATTCCCCATCTTCCATGAGCTGTAGTTTTGGATAATAACAACCAATCTACAAGATGGAACTTTTTTCTATCCACCGATGAGCCCCACAAAAAGGAAAAAATCAAACTTCTAAGCTTTTCAAGAATAGACTTAGGGATTGGAACCAAAGCCATCCAGTACACCGGCAGATTGGTAAGAACAACGTTTATCAGGACAAGTCTCCCCCCCATGGAGAGAAGTCAATATGTCCAGTGTTGTATCCTTTTTTCAAATTTTTTGATAAGCCAGAACCAATCTTTAACCAAATATCCCAGGGGTTTTAAATAATAGCCAAGATAATTAAACCCTGAAGATATATGCTCAAATTTATAGGAGAGAGAGCGAGTGATCCTATTCAAAATCTCATCATCAACATTGTTGTACAGGAAACTGGACTTATCCATATTAATGCACATACCCGAAGCATCACAGAAGGTCTCAAGTATAACTTTAAATGCAACCCATTCCTCACAAGTACCAAAGCCGAACATAATCACATGATCTACAAAGATAAGGTGAATGAGAGAGAGTTGATGAGAAATATTAATGCCCTTGATCTTTCCATTTCTATGTGCATCATCTATTAAGAGGTTGAGCCCTTCAATAATGAGAATAAATAGTAACGGAGATAGTGGGCACCCCTGCTTGATACCACGGGAGGTAGTAAAAAAACTAGAAGGAGATCCATTAATAAGCAGAGCAAAGTTTGCTGAGCAAAAACAACCCAAAATCCAGTTTACCCCCACCAAGGGCACTCCAATTTGAAGAAGGATAAGTCTAAGGTAGGACCAATTCACTCTATCAAAAGCTTTAGATAGATCCAACTTGAGTATAAGGGTGCTCCTGTTTTTGGTTTTGACAGTATGGAGGAATTCATGAGTAATGGCTAGAGGTTCAGAGATCTATTGGTTTTTTAAGAACCCAAATTACTGAGGTGAGATAAACTTGTCTAAATAAGGCTTAAGGCATTGTGCAACAACCTTTGATATTAGTTTGTAAACCAGATTGCAAAGCGATATAGGTCTGAAGTCAGCAAAGGAGAGGGGCTTATCCTTTTTGGGAATGAGAGCAATGAAAGTGGAGTTCAAAGAAGGGATAAATCTGCCTTCCTGCCTGGAGATTTCCACCAAGTTTACAAGTTCATTCCCCAAAAGGTCGAAAAATGCCAGAAAAAATTCCATTGGCCAACCATTGGGACTAGGGAATTTATCTTTCTTGAAGGATTTTAATGCCCTATCCACTTCCTCTAAGGAGATCTGGGAAGTGAAAGAAACCCTCTCCTCCTGTTGAATAAAGGAGGGGAATAGTCCAATAACTTTCAATTGAGCTTCAATAGTAGTTTGATTATCGTCACTAAAGATCTGCTTGAAATGCCTGACACCCAAGTCCTTTAAACCTTGATCATGCTCCACCAAATTACCTGCTTCATCTTTCAATCCCCATATGGCATTTTGATTTTTCCTAGCAGATGCCACTAAGTGAAAGAATTTGGTATTGGCATCACCCAGTGAAGCCCAAATCATCCTGCTTTGAAGTCTAGCAAATTGAAGCTCATGATCCCTCGGTTTTTTTAACTCTTCACGGAGAGACCGAAGCCTGTTGTTTTCCTGAAGGACGAAAAGACCCGTGGAAGAAGAATTTAGGATAATATTAATTTCTTCCTCAATGTGTATCCTCTTATCTTTCATCTCCAGGGTCTTATCATAAGTCCAGGATTTTACTTTCTCTTTCAAGAGGCGAAGTTTCAGCGAGAAATCCTCCATCTAAGAAGTGGAAGACCCTTGGGAGAGAAGAGGGCATGCTGCCTTAACCATATTGACAAAGTATTCATTGGACAACAAGGAATGGTTAAAATTCAAAGGTAAAGGATAGGAAGCAGAGTCCTCCTTCCATTCAAGAATAATTGGATAATGATCAGACACCGACGAAGGATAAGCCCAGACCCTATGCCTAGGGAGAAGGTCAACAAGGTTGGTAGAAAGTAGGAACCTATCAAGCCTTTTACAAATACCCTCGTCACCAGACCTTCCATTCCTCCAAGTGGGACCCACACAGGATGGGGCAATATCAATCAGCTGAAAGGACAAAAAAATATGCGTGAAGAAGGGACGAAGAGGATCAAGTAAGGCCTTCTTACCCCAAAACTCAGAGCCATTGAGAGTTAGGTTTAAATTTCCTGCTAAGACCAGATTGGGAAGGGAGAGAAGACCTCCCCTAGCAACCGCATCCCAAAAGGGTTCTCGATTAATATAAGGCCCATAGCAATTGAGAATGGAAAGAGTAAAGGAGGAGCCCCGCAGGCGATCTTTGAGGAGGATACCCGCTACAGTACGAAAGGCTTTAACTTTGACACGGTGGGGATTTTAAGCCGAGAGTATACCCCCCGAGAGACCAGAAGAGCTGACTGCACAAAATTCCCATCCCGGGCGAAGATTGGAGAAAGCTAAAACAGTCAGGTAGGAGCTATTCATAGTTTCTTGAAGAAGGATTAAATCAGGAGACAGAGAAACAAAAAGTTTTTGGAGGCTTTTTTGTTTGGACAAACCTCCCAGGCCACGCACATTAAGGGAAATAACTTTCATCAAGAACCAATAGATGGGAATGTCTTTGCTCTAAGAACCCGAGGATGGGAATGTTGCTTATGACGAGCCACGTTTTTAAGCCTGGTTGACAGAGGAGTATACTGGATGGTAGGCGGGGAGAAATTCGAGGACGAGAGAGGAACTTTTTTGTTTTTGTTTTCCGTATCGTGACATTCTCAAAATGAATGGAGTCTAGGGGAAGGGCTGATGGAGAAAGGGGAGTTTTAGCAGAGAAGATATCCAGAGAGACTTGTAAAGAAGGGTCTGCAAAAGAAGGAGAGGTAATGGGGCTTCGAGGTGGGGAAGAAACAGTCTGATGACGAAGACCAGCAAGAGGAGGGAAATCAGAATCCGAGAAAATGGAGGATGACATAGAGGGGAGAGGAGGGGAGGTAGGCCGCACAGAAGGAGAAGGGGACCAAAGGGGAGATAGAACCTCCTTGGGGTCAAGAGAAGGGTTCGTGACAAGGGATGGGCCAGACTATAAAGGCACAGAGTCCCTACTAGCAGAAGGTAAGGTTCCAGAGCTCATCACAGAATCCAAAAGAAGGATTTCTTGTTCCGATGCATCCTCAAAACAAGAGAAAGCATTTGCATACATGCCTTTAGAAGACGTAGCCCGATGAAGAGAGGGAGGACAGATTGTGACAGTTCCAAGAGGAAGAGGAGAGGACCCCTGCATCAGTGGAGAAGGAAGAGTACAGGGAGATGCCAAACCTTGTTGGAGAACCGGACACTCCTTCCGAAGGTGACCCACTTCCCTGCACCGGCTGCAACAAAAGGGTATGTTGAGATAATCAAGTCGTTGCAGAAACACGTGCTCCTGACATAGAATCTCAATATCTGCCGAAAGACCCACCGATATGTCCATTTCCACTAGAATCTTTGCCATCCGCTTGTCATAAGCATGCATAAAGTCCTCCTCCACTGCAACAAAATGACCGATAGTATTACCCACACCCTCAAGCACAGAGCGGCTCCACAAAGGGAAAGAGAGACCAGGAAGTAATACCCACAAGTGACGCTTCTTGACACGCTCCCTTAATGGGTCAAAATGAACTTGCCAACGGTCCAAAACTAAAGAGCCCTCCCCAATGCGCAACAAAGAATTCAACACAGACGAAGCATGCGCCTCTTCCAAAAAAACAATAACTAGCCGACCTTTGGCAAGCAAGCTAATCGTAGGAACGTAGGAGAAAAGAGGCTTCCAATGCTCTATGGCCCAAGCAATCTAGTCCTTCTTCCCTGTCTGACAATACTCGAGTCTACCGATGAGAGCCCGAGAGCACAGAGCCTCCACTCGATTCATATAAACGTCGTGGCCCAAAACAAACTGAAGCTTCCCCTCAAGTACTTTATGAGTTTTAGCATTTCTCCAATGACGAGAGGGTGCCAGAGTATTTTGAGGGGCACACGACGTGGGGGGGGGACCCCATTTTGGAGACCCCACATAACACCCAAAAGAGTGGAAACAGAACCCGACAACCGAAACCCTTACCCAGAAGTCAACCGGTAAGACAACCAGGGTTAGAAGCAAGAAGTTTGAGGGTAGAGACTCGTGGGAGGAACAAGAGTCAAACCACCAAGGTCTGAACAAAACCCTAGTACAATAATACACAACCGTGACAAAAGGAGACCAGGGTTAGAAGCGCCCCCCTAGAGAAGCTACCTAAGGAGATCGGAGGTTAGACCACCGAGACTTGCCCAAATAACCCTAGTACAAAAGACAAGGAGACAGATAACCGAGAGGGTTCAAGTAACCCTGCATAACTGACAACAGAATGAGGTAAGGGCACCAGCAATCACAGGAGCAAACAACGGATAATCAACCCAAAGTCAACTCCCATCAAATGCGGGAACCCCAAAGGTGGCATGTGAAAGAAAAAGACGTAAAATACAAACCCCATAATCACACCACCCACATGGAAAGAAAAGCAAAAACAACATGAAGAACACGAGGGTGACTACCAGGAACCGGCTAAAACCCCAGACAAATTCCCACTTTTTTATAACTAGTTGGTACTAGTCCTCCGCTGAGGAGGAGGAACTCCAGTCGCTGATTCCACAAACAGACCCAGAGGCCCAAAAGAGACACCCTGAAATCTGAAGAAAGGGTAGAATAAACAGGATAGGAAGAAACACCACTCCTGAGAAAATCGAAAAAAACACCGTAAAACAGGTCGACCGCAAGCGAGAGAGGAGAAAAGAAACCAGATCATGGCAAAGCCTCGCCATGGAGAAAGAAACGTCGAGCCAGAGCCTACAGGAACGGTTGCGAAACCCTCATCTCCTCAATCCGCAAACCAAGAGCATCACAAAACCAACATGGTTTCATAGTAGACAAAAGTGCATAAGTTATTCTAGGTTTGAACTCACAACCAAATAATATATTTTATCTTTATAACAAACTTAAACTCAATAATAATTTATCATGTACTTAAACTACGCGACGTGAATGTGGTGCCTACATTTCCTAGTAATAGAAAGAGGACATGACTTGAGCATTTTCTCTATTTGGAACCCATCATTCATTCAATCCATAAACCCTCTTTGTTCATTAAAGCCCTTGTCCTCACCGCCCTCAATTATCTTACAATTCATTTCTTTCACTTCGAAAGTTCTTGTTTCACCCAAGAAATGAACAAGTTTAACAAGGTGAACAATATTCATTATGCAGTAGAGTAATAAATGCTGCGGTGACAGTCCACGATTAAATGTTGGTGTTTTGTACCAGTCCACGATTCAATGAATTGATAGTCACAAGTAGGAATTTAGGTTATTTAGTGAAAACAATTAATGTGTATACCTCTATGCTTATGCATGCCACTACTCTCTTTATTGTCTTACCAAAAGGAATGATAATGAGGAAGAAGACCGAAAACTATGGACTTCACCTTCAAAGAATGCTTTGCATTCAAGTTGGTAATGGTAAGGAGTGATAAGAAGATCACAACAATCCAATGTGTCAAAATATCAGTTGATAGTGTTAAGTAAAGACATATATGGTAAGACTTATAGTTGTCTCTTACTCTTTGTGTCTTGACACGTTTAATATTTTATGGTCGTGTCTGCGCCTTGACTCAATTCGTATTATAAGGTGAGGATGTGCATGCATAATAATCCTTAGTTATGACTATGGGATGAGGATTTAAAGGGAAGAGGATGCCAAAGACAAGTAAATTTTATATGTATTTTGGTGGCGTTGAGGACAAATGTTGTGAGAAACCACAAATGTTTGGAAGGACGAAGGGAGATTACATCACGATCATGCCACCCATCAAATTGAAGACTATTCTTGAGCCAACAGATCTTTTTTTTAATTTTATTAATAACCATTGTTTCTCCATATCGTGTGCCCAATGACACCTCTCTATAGCAATGCATAAATTGACCTTTGCATTGTTTGTGATCCTAGCTACATGCCATTATTTGTATTTGCATGACATAGAGTGTTGTTTATAGTTATCGTGAGTCCATGATATTCATGCAAGAAATGAAGTCTTGTAGAGGAGGATTCATGAAACCGGCCTTTTGAATTTCATTTTGACGAAAAAGAGTGGACATTGGTAGCGAGGTTCACATAGGTAGAAGGCACAAAGTTTTGAGCTTTTTTCGGGTCTAGGAGTAGACTAGTAGTTTTTTTTGTTATAGTAGTAGTTGTTGACACATTGTCATACTTTAGATTGCAGCCCCAAGTGACTCCGGAGTGAGAGTCACATCTCGATGGCCACTGCCTTGTAGTCATCAATGATTACTAGTAATCTTGCATAGCTAAGGAGTGAGTGCATGCCATGAGTGAGTGATTATAATTTATCATATTTCCAATATTTTGAATGATGAGTTGAACTTTATAGCATGAATTTCAACATATTGAAATATTTATATGGATAGATAATTTCAAAAATTGCTTTTCTTTTAAAATGTTAATATAATGTATACCTTTCTTAATTGGAAGAGTAAAATTCAAATTTTAAATTTTATTTGAAAAACAATTTTAACTTTACACTTCTCGAAGGGCTAGAACCCTTTGGAAGGGCTGGAAAGGGTTCAATTTTGAACGCTGATAACGACATCTCAAACTCAAACTTCAACGGCCATGGCCTCCATGCAAGGAAGTCCATACTTCCATGACACTTGTCGCTTGGCTATTGCTACTTTCAACCTCCATGATTCTTGGAGGGGAGCCCCTTGAACCGTCCCACAATTAGATACGTGGATTCACAGGATAGGGCCGGAAGTTGCCAGAAGTGGTTGAGAGAGTCATTACTTTTCATTAGTTCAAATTGCCAGTTCGCGCCTTTTTGCAGTTTGCATGTCTTGGTCTTTATAAATTCGAAGCAATAAGTTCAATGGGACATTGCAATTGCGGTCCTGCTGCCTCCTATTGCTGTGCTTAGCTCAGCCCTCAGCAAGATTGATTTCAAGAAGATAGCTCATTGGACTCGCAACAGAGTTTGATTGATGATTGATACTTGGTGGACCGGTGAGGCTGCCCTAATTAGGGCATCTGTTGCATCTAAAGCGCTGAGTGATTATGATCATGGCGATGCTTTCTTGCCTTGCAGGCTTCTTCAACAGCAACTGCAACTGCAACTTGCTCGCCCACTCATAATGTCAAAGGCTCAGCACTACAGATACCGGAGATTGAGGTAAACTCAGACAGGGCGACAGTGTGTTGTCTTGCAAAGTAAAGTACTTATGATGAAAGATTATATGGAGAAAAAGGTAAAGACGTCGAGAAACAGGCCGAACCCTGCAAGAAATGGATCAGTGCATAGGCATGCTCACATGAGCAGCTCTGCAGCGGCAGTAAATGGTACTGTTCATGGACGTCCTGCCTGCAATTTCAATCCCAAGCAGCAACAAGATCGTCATCGTCATGAGCAAAACCTGCGCAGATCTCGTAGGTTATGTGGGCGCCCTTTTCAAACCGAAAAGGGTGGGGAGGCTTCAGCTTCAGCTCCATCAGGGAAATTGAAAAAAAATAGGGCGACGATGATGAGAAGGCCTAAGACACATCCCGAGCTTCTCAATCGGGATGTTCACCCTGCTGTTTTAATGAACAGCACAAAGATAAAAAATACTCAGGTGGATCGGCCATTACGCGCTAATAAGTTTCTGGTGAACGTTACAGTTGCACGGAGCAGTGGACCTCTGCGTTTATTGCTCTTCAAAGATGCAACAGTGAAGGATATGATTAAAGCCGCGCTTCTTCTTTATGCCAAGGAAGGCCGTAAGCCACTCCTCAGCAATGATCGCACTTCCTTTGGCATCCATTACTCACAATTTAGCATTGACTGTAAGCATTTTTCTTTACTATTTGTCTTCGTAAAACAGCATTAAATTTAGATCCGATAACTTTCAACTTTTGTATGCAGTCAGGATATCTTATTTTCTTTGCTAATTTAGTTGGTTTTGGATTTGAACCTGTGCATTTCCTATTGCCAATAAATACTCTCTAACCCTGAGATTAGCAATCGATTTCATGTAACTAAATTAATATTTTCGTGTGTTTGATCTCTCTATAATCTGATTATATGGACTTGGGTTGCAGGTTTAAATACAGCTGATAAAATCAAGGACTTGGGTTCCCGCAATTTCTTCTTGTGTTCGAAGGCTACCGCAAAGGAGAGCTGTAGAGTAAGCTTCCATGGCGGAGAAACAGCTGCTACAGATCGTTCACGCTCATCTTCATCTTCATGTGCAAAGGAGATTCAGAATGTTTCGAGAATGACTGCAAGGCCGTGGTACAAGAAGGTTATGCAATGCCTTTTCTTACTCTCTTGATGGATTGTGATATCTTCATAGAGAACCTGTAAATATTTTAATTATATAGTCAAAGAAGCTGCGTGATGCTTATGCCAATGACGTTCCCATTGATTGTGACGCGGAATGGCATCTCTGCTCAAACGGCAATGGCATCTCCACAAAACTTGAATCACCGTTCGATTAATATGTGTTGAACAGTCTGTGTCCGATGAGACGGCGCAGCTGGTTGGGCGGAACAATTTTTCCGAGGTCACCAGGGTTTGATTCTTGTTATCCATGGATTACTCCTGATTGATTATCAGGCATTATAGTTGGAAAAATAAAATATTCTATGGAAATGGTCTTTTAAAACTCAGAGTTTATATCTTATGGTTAAATATATGGTTGAAAGAGTTTATATCTTATGGTTATATACATGGTTGAAAATAAAAAATGAGTTAAGGAAAAGGTGTTTTAAATGCACAGAACGTTTATATGTTTCATGGAAAAAAAGTCTTTTAAATACTGGGAGACTTTATATAATCTTATGGTTACAAATTATCTCAATAGTTTTACAAACTATTTTAACAATTTAGTTGTGGAAGGCATCGAACTAGAATGAAATTTCACACGCTTTCTCCATGCATCCAACTCAAGCTTGCAAGGAAGCATAGTAGAAGGCGAGTGGCGATCCCATTAACTGTCGCGTGAAATGGCTTCTTTGTCCATATGTCAATGGCGATCCCATTAACAATCTGTTCAAATGTTCAATCATCGTTATCATAGATCACCTGATAGCAATACCAAAAAGAGTAAATAAATACATCCTTGTTATACATTCCCTTCTCCTCTTCGTTGTGTAGCCCAAGATATTGATTTAACACATACATGTCGTGGGGACACCAAAGATGTACCTCATACTAACAACAAATGTAAAGAACAATATTATTTTCTCCGTTTTTTTTCTTTTCTTTTTAACCTAATACGAGAGTTCAAGAGAAACAATTAAAACGTTGACAATAAAATAATCTCATGGTTGTCGTGCATATCCATGTAATATATATTCCAATGACATTCCCAGTGTATTGTATTTCTTGCATCTTGAAAATTCAGAAACAGCTAAAGTTAACAATCTAATCTTATTGCAATAAAATGTGTATACTCAAACGAAGAACAATTGATTTAATAAATACTTTTAAAGATATATACATTTGAGGATTCTTATGCTTTTAGGATGCCATCCAATCCTATGAAACTCTATATCAAGGTTCAACATAAAACATAAATGAACACTTTACTAAAACAATGGCGAGTTTGACAACTATGGTAAACCATGGCATGAAATTTGCACTAATCCTAACTTCATAGCCATGAAAAGTGGGTCCACATTCAATATTTCAAAACAAAGTTAGTTACAAGTTCAGAATTACTTTAGATTGGGAAAATCCTCTTTGATATTATATTTGAAGTAAAAGTTTCTAAATTGTTTGTTCCTTGAATATTTACTTACATTTCTTATAGTTTTGGGCACCATGAAATGAAAATAAATAAATAAGAAGTTTAAAGAACAAAAATTTATGTCCTATTTAACTTGCATAGAAAAGCATGAAAGTGAAATAGTCTAAACACACACTTAATCAACTTCCATCCTATTGGGAAGCTTTGTTAATTTTATGCATACAAATATATAGAAAAAAACAAGAATAACAACATGATGGAAGATAGAAAATTAAGGAAAGAAAACTTGGAGCTGGAGAAGTAAGAGTATGTTGGTATTGGAGAAGCTGGAGAAGTAAGAATATGTTAGTATTGGAGAAGGTGGAGAAGTAAGGGTATGTCGGTATTGGAGAAGCTGAGACATAATGCTCATGTACATTTTTTTGGCAACCATGAAGACTGCTCGTAGAATGTAATTGCTTGTTGCTTGTGATCTCTATCTTATATTGCCCCATGATCTCTCTCGTGAATATTTTTGCCATAACTAAAATATAATCCAATAATGGAGTCGTTAGACACCGCAATATTAAACTGAGATGGGTTTGTAACCAAATAACTTTCGTAAGAAAATCAATATAAGGCGTGTGTTTATCGCAAAGAAGGGTGTTTCAATATCCACTCTAGTTTTAACAATTCTTTTAATTAAATCTAAGCAAGATAGAAATGCAATGCAATGCACATTGTCCACACCGTAGAATATGTGAAATAAAGCATGGTGTTGCTGTTGCAAGGAGGATAACTATTTAATCCCTTTCTTGTGGATCAATTACTCTTTATTTACGTAATATCACACTTGTCACTATTATTCCGGTGAAAGATAACATTCAGTATTTCCCCTATCTATTATAATTAAGAAAAATGTGACTATAGAATCCAAAATATCATTCCATGCTAGGTTTATTTGAGCCAATCCACCATAGACTTAGTGTGAACATGATCTACTTGGCGCAATATTTTAAAATCATTAGCTACTATCTTGGTGGTTCAATTAGAGAAAGTAGTGATAAAAGGATTAGAGGGATGGCTAGAAAAAATGGTTTCTAGTGTATATTGGATAAATTTTGTAGACCCGGGTTCTGTCATAGATACAGGAACACACCTCCATTGAAATGACCTTTAAAAAATGTCGAGTAGTGAAGATGAAGTGGAGGATGAAAAAAGCCATGATTTCCAATAAAATATGCTTTAGGGAAACAAAACCAATAGAAAATTCAATCAATTATGGATAGATTTAGAAAAAAACAAAACAAGCCTATGTAGATTTCCTGGCTTCAATGCTGGATGTGACATACCTATAAACATACAGTATTGACACAAACCTGTGCATTTTTTAATGAGGGAGATATCAAAATGATTGGCACAGGAAGCTGCTACTAACTCTAAGCTAATTGAATAGAAAGTAATAATGCTTAGGCCCATTTATACCATTCAAATTTTTAACTCTAAGCCAATCTCAAGGAATGTAGTAACGCTTAGGCGCAATTGTACCAAGCAGATTAGGGCCTAATATTTTTCGTGTAACCACGAATCCAAAAAACCAGGCAATACAATCCATAAAAGATCCTCGTTTTGGGGGAAAATGGTACCTATAAGTTTGATTCCCACCAAATGTGGAGGGAGAAATCACTTAAAGAAAATAAAAATCCCTAAAATTTGAGGAGAATGGAAGGCCTTAGCTCGAATGTCATGGGATAAATTGATTTTTCCCACTTCTCCTTGATGGGATAACCGTTTACACATAATATCTTTTTAAATAAATTTGGGGTGATTGAAAATAATGATTATAAATCATTACCATATTAAAAATCACCCACTAAAAATTGAAAATCCCCTTAAATTTTTCCCATGGTCTAAATTTTGCCTGTAAAATTTTCCTTGGCACCTAGAACACAAAATGCATTGGGCAAGGTGTGCCTGGAAGGTTTGAGCATCTAGAAAAGCACCTAGAAGGCACAACGTGCATTAGGAAAATCATGCCCATATCATAACACGCATCAGAAAAGTAACAACCAGAATATTGAGTTCCCAAAAGGCATAAGTAAATTCGGGATTGCAAGTGCAATAGCATGGGAAGTGCACCTGAAGAGTAGGGAAAGACAAGGCAGTCGTCGGAATGGTCTAGCATAGAGTAGTTGTAGCAAGAGGGGTGTAATTAAATTTAGACTCTCTAGGTAGGCCAACAACAACTCCACACATGGATTGATGCCTTGTTGAGTTAGGTGCAGACGAGGATAGATCGTAAAAATGATCACTTGAAACCAAGGTTTGGAATCCAAACCTTGGATGTGTACAAACTTTGGATCCATCCAAGAAGAGGAGGATACAATGGATGATGGAGGCATCACAATGAAAGTAGCTCAAGAAGCTCCTAAGTACACGGGTAAGAGGATTTTGGGGTTTCCTTGGAAGCAAAACCATGTGGAAGAATGCTCTTTGAAGAAGAGATCAACAACCTTGACGAAACTTCAAGGGTAGCAATATTTGGAAGCAACATTGTAGGTTTTGAGTGTCTTAACAAAGTATTTGAGTAGGTTTGCAATGAAAGGTCAAGAATAATTTTCATAAGATAGAGAGGTGGATGGGATTTACTTTGCAAACCTAACAGTCAATGAGTTGAAGAGGTGAAAAGTTGATGCACATTGAGTAGTACACTAGAGAAGGAAATCCAAGAGATTGTCAGGTATTCTAGCATAGAGAACCCAAGTGTTGGGTGCAAGCAACACTTGATTGTTTTGAACAACAACTTAGTTGAAGTCAAGTGTGGCAGACTTGAGATCATGGTGATCACCCTTCAACATGACAACATTACACCAGGACAACATAACACATACCATGTTTCATCTAGCTCACATTTCCTAGGGGAAGTGTTGGAAGAAGCTCAACCAACGAGTTAAAGGTTGGGCAAGTTGGTAAAGAGGTGATATAGAAGGAAACATGAGAAGCAAGCAAAAGCAAGTAAGGGACTTTTGTTGACAATAGATTGATTCTTTTGGAAACCAAGAAGAAATGAAAATTGGGTGGGTGCGCAAAGGACGTGGTAAAGAAGATAATGGAATGTGTGTTGACAACAACTCTAGGTACGCGTCCCCTTCTAGCCTGAGTTACATTACTTCAACAACCCATTTTTCAAGAGGTTGGAAGTGGGCATGTTGATTCCATGTTAGTGGCATCATGGTAGAAAAAGAGCTACAATGTTGAGTAGAGGTGTAAGCTTGACATCTGAAGGTAACTATAACTACCTTTCGCAAGAAGAGGTTGCAAACAAGGACCATAACATAGCCAAAATTGACACTTGAAGGAATAAAGAAGTGAGTTCTCGTTTCTTAGGTGCGATGATTGGACTCATCACTTGACTAAGTCCATGGCATGGGGAGATTTAGTGTACAAGAGCATGATGAAAAGGAGTTAATGATGGATGCAACAAAAAATTCAAGATGTGCAACAACATTGGGCTTGACTTACCCTTGTGGTAAAAGGTTGAGTCAACATAACTGGAAGAGCCTATGGTGTCGAGGAAGTAATACCAATGAAAATATGAACAACACATTCGTGAGGATTATACGAATACTTGCAAATTTTATGAGGACAAAAAAATCTTTGAGTGGGGGGGATGTAACATCCATCCAGTGGAGAGGCGACCAACCCACATTCATACACACATCAGAGAGCTCGGGTGCATGGGAAACGAGAATAACAAAGAGATGGATCGATGCATTTGGGTAGATTTGGAAGTGCGGAAGGAAACTGTGGGAAATGATAGATTGATTATGAATATGGATATTTCAATAGCAGGGCATGCAACCAAGAGGGTTCAATAAGTCAACAAAGGCTTCAGCAAGGGGAGCGTCAAAAAGGGGCTTAAGTAGTCGACAAAAGGCCTTGGAAAGAGACAAGTGCAAGAGATGTCATTGGGTCCATTTTTCCTATGCATGGTGGTAAGATGCCCCGATGAGGGGAAAAACAATTGTTCACCATGTGAGATTGGATTTTTCACAGTGTTCAAACATAGTGCTTCAATTTTTCTAGATATTTACTATGTAGAAGTTAGTGGATGATTGACGCATTTTGAGTGGAACCTCCAATCTTTATCGGGATCCATCAAAAGTTGCAATCTATTGATTGAAAAAAGTTGCTTACGTAGAAGATCAAATATTTATTAAGGGTTACAAAAATATTGTCGTTAAGAATCCAAATTCGTATAATTTATAAACTAAAATTAAATTGGGTTTAGAAGTAGATTTAGGTTAAGGTTTAGAAAATGTGTTTAGGTTCGAGTTTAAAAAGAAATAGAAATAAAATTGCATTAATTAAGAGAATAAATAAAGTAAGCTGAATTATTATTAAGGTTTAATGTTTAGGTTAAAGTTTAGAAATAAATAAATAGAAATGAAATAATTAAATACCAAATAAAATAATTAATAAAAAAAGACAAAAAAATTTAATAAAATGAATAATTAATGAGAAAAAATAGTTATAGTTTAGGAATTAAATTAATTAAAGTACATAGGATTAAACGGTTTATGGCAAGGGTTTAAATGATACGGATTTTCTTATTAATTAAAATTTATTTTACTTTATTTAAAGGGGTTTGGATAAGAAAGACAAGAATATTAAAATGGTAGAAAAATATAATCCAATTAAATTAAATTTATATAGGAGATTAGGGAGGGATTTAGATCATCTAAAAATAGGTTTAGTGGAAGGTGGAATGAAGAAAGCTAAGGCTAGCCATTAAAGAAGAATAAAAAAGATGAGATTAATTATGAGGGGTTTAGTTAGAAATATGATGGATAAGCAGTTTCTATGATTGGTTTAACTTGTACCCATCATCACAATTAAAATTATTGGGGTGTACTAAAATAGATTATATATTTTGATGGATCCTAATGACAAGTGGAGATTCAACTCGAAACGTGTTGATCATCCACTAAATTCTACACAGTGAATATCCATAAAGGTTGTACACCATGTTGGACATAGATGGATGCCATTGGAAAAAGGCTCGAATTTGTGGACAAGGGGACTTGAGCTCATCGAAAAATACAATTGATAGTGTGGGGAACCTAATGCAGGTGAGCCTAAGAAGGGTGTCGGGAGAAGTTCCTAAGTACTAAAAATCAGGTCAACAAAATTAAGATGGGCCTCTGAGGCCGACTGTCGAGATTGTGGCAATATTTATTTTAGTTTCCCAAATGGTGTGTCCCTTTGTTGGGAACCCACTTATGCGGGTGTCTCATATAAATAAGGGAGCACCCAATATTTATGAGGCGTCCAATCATGCAAGGAGGGATATAAGCATCTAAGCATGGCAAGTGAGATGTTCTATATACCAAGGAAAGGAGGCGAGTTAGGTCATAGGTCTATGGAAAGCAAGAAAATATATTTGTTTGAAAAAGGTCATAGAGCGCCTAAGTATTATAGTGAGCAGTTATGAGTTGAAGGGCTGACACAAGCATACTTTCCACGAAAAATTATAATGGAACAAGCTTTTCAATGGAGTAGTGTTGGAGGAGGTGACCTAGAAACATTGATGATAAGTGTTGTGCAGGTATACTTATGGGAGACATCAAAGTGTATCGACATAGATCTCTTAAATGGATAGTGGCATCGTTAGAAGGTGCAACCAGTGGTATAGTTGCATCTAGAGCTGTCAGATCCTTCAACAGAGATAATTCATCGACAACAGTCTCACCCATTGAAAAACATAGTGCAACAACAACCAAAACTGAGGTTTTCCCATTTTCCTAGGTACATTGTTGGTTCTAAAAATAGTTTCAGAAATAAGTTGTTGAACTTGTGCTTTATGTTTCCATTGTATCATTATTTTCATACTTTAATAAAAATGTGTGTCGATGCCCTAATTTGGGCACCGCACAAATATGTGTTGTTCTTGTGGTCTTGTGGACATGTTTATGGAATGAAGAGATAAGTAACATAACAAGTTAGGGTTAGTTAAGTTAATGACAGATAATAATAATTCCAAGTGTACGTTGGGCAAGGTCATTGGCATAGCAAGTCCAAGTGATGAATAGCTTTAGGTGAAGATATGGGCATGCCTTAACTGAAGAGGAATATTCCATTGTCGAGTAAGTACATGTGAAAATTAGTCTACATGCAAAATGACAAGTGGTTCCACACAATAGCTAGGGTCCGACAAGAAAAAAGGTTTCAATCTGCCCTAGGGTTGTGACAAGTACCCTCTAATGGAAGGAACTGCCCATATGGTTATGAAGAACACCAACATATGGGTTATGAAGACCACCAGCATTCATTTTGAGGGTTTACAGAACTCTTACAAGTACCAATGGAAAATAAAAGACAATCTCCCAAATTGTTTAGATGTCGCAATCTATCATCAAAGTTATTGGGAATACCATTCTCTAGGTTTGTATTTAGTTTTTCATTATAGCTTTACATGAGTAATGAGCCACAAATAAAAAAATTATACATGACTTAATAATTTTTGAATTTGACAACTCATGCATGATCTTGCAAAACATATGAATATTTGAAAAGTCTAAAGAAGAATACATAGTATGATATTTAAGACTCACGAATGGTAGGATTTTATGCTTTGAATTCAATTTATCCAACTCCATCACCAAGCTTCCTTATTATCATTTACCTGGTACCTCCTTGGTAATCTAGTGAAACACTTCAATTCATTGGTCATCTAATCCAATAGATTTGATGTGCAAGTATACATGGAAAAATATGGATTCACATTAACCCAATGAAAAATATCACAAATAATTTTCAAAGACCTTCACGTGACAATTACATTAAAGGAATTATTTTAAAGGTGTGACTTTAATCCCAAAAAAATGTTGTTTATTAGCACCTTGTTGAAAACCACCACCCTCATGTTACTATCCATGTTGTTGAATCCCACCATCTATTATGTCCCTCCAATCAACTTGTTGCATCACCCTAATCTTTCCTTCTTTCACCAATGCCCATGCCCAATAATGATGAGATAATAAAAAGGGAGAAAGGGGATTTGATCTAATGTGGGATTCTTATCATTTATGCAATGGTAGACTCTAGAATAAGGTTGGAAGGCTTCAAATAAATTTGTGAGATACTCCTTGATTGTTGTGATATACATATCATCCCTCATCCCTACTCTCTTTGTGCTATGCACATGGCCCAAAGATGTCAATCCCATGTAAAAGAGTGTTTTTTATAACCTTTTGATCCTTCTATGGTTTTTACATAAGGAAATGCCCCACCTTCTAGAAGATTCATAAGTATATGAGTTTTGGGTGGATGAAGATTATTGAAATTGACAAAAACAACCTCAGTGCATGCAATGATCAAGTTTGACTCCATCCAAGGGGACTACCCACATTTTAGTAGATTATGAGTGAAGTGGTGCACTTATAAAATGATTAAGTATGGGAGTTACTTAACCTATATAGAATTTCATATTCGAATAAAGTTATAGACATTTCTTCATTTCCATACTTAGTATTTCATTTGCAAATTCATTCTAGAGTTAAGACTACTTGGTACATGGAAGAAAAAATCCAATTATTAAACCTTTATGTTTTGGAGAGATTTAAATTTCTCTTAAATTTTAAAGATTTATAATAATTTAATAAATTCATAATAATTTAATGATTAGATGACAAAATCTATTGTTGATAATAATATAATGCTTGACCATGGATTAAATGCACTTTACCGATGCACATATGTAAGACATGTATTCTACGCATATTAGAGACATGATCATATACATATAACGCATGCACAACTAACAACCATAAAAGTATTGTAGTTAGATTGTTAACATTTATCACTTATTGTCAAGTACTTAAACTTAGAGATTACATGGAATTTAAAATCATTTCCTTTGGCTTAAGGATTTAGGTGAAATTGAAGTTTTTTAATAGCTATTATTGTGTTACATTTGGATACCTCGTTGATTTTCCTTACGGATATTTCTCAAACACAAAAGCTATAGAAAGGAAAACTTAGAAGAAAAGCATCCATGCAAAAGAATATGTATGTCATTTGAAAGGTGATGCATCAATGATGTTGCAAGACAGGTCCTAACGAACTTACGCAAAAGACTCTTATCTTTGCTAATAGCTTCTTCATTCATATTATAGCAACACCTATTAGTAACATCTAGGACATTGCCACCTCGTAGCTCTTGTTAGTATGACATATAATGTTAATCCCTCATCAAACATTTAAAAACAAATAATGTTAAATTAATTATTTATATATACATATTTTAAAAAATCAATATACCTGCTAATTTTCACTAATTAAATAAACATATGCTCTTATATATTAAAATACAATGTTACAATTACCTATGTATTTTGTTCACACCACAACTACCTATGTATTAAAAATATGCTTCTTAATTTGATTAATTTTTATTGTTGACTTTGTTGCCACATATATATGTAATGGGTAGATTTTCTAAAATATATAATTCCTCTAACATATTTATTTCTTAGTACAAAAAATCGATTATATATGTGTTTCTAAATTTTAAATTTTGTTATTTGATTATATTATTTATTAATTTGGAATAGTTTTAACTTTTTCGAAACATTTTTTCTACAAAGGGTTTTCGATGGAGGCACATCAACTCGCATGAGGACGCATCGATCACCACACGGCATGAGCTGGCCTCCACCTAGCGACTGCCCTTGTCATGGTCATCATCGTGGTATGAGGGAGTTAAGATGAGAGAGGGATTCTTCACTTCACCGGATTGAAGGTACCTTTACTACTAAGAGGCCAATTAATATAAATATAAATTAATTAGCAATTGTTCCAAGAATAATAGGTCAAAAGGTTATTGTTGGAGAGTAAAAAAGACTAAAAAAGGGAGCTAAAATGAGTTGGTGTACACCTAGTATTGTATCTTGATGAATGCAGCTACAAGTCTTGTAAGGAAGGGAAATGAAGAGACAACCGTAAGAATTCCTTTTAGGATAGCAATCTTAAAGCATACCACAATCACCTTTGATGTTAACATAAAGAGTCACATCACACGACCATACATTTGCAATCTACAAAAAACAGAAGCCAACCTAAACATCATATAAAACAAAAAGAAGCATCATAGATCACAAGAAGCTCATTTAATTTTAATTTTTTTTAATATAGTGATCGTCAACTACTATTGATTCAAATAAGATAGAATTTCCTATATAAATTAGAGCAATGAAAAATTAGAGTTTTCACGAGGCCTTGATTACCTTGCCATCATATTGTTTATTGGAAAAATCTTCAGGAGCAATGTATGCAAGTGTCCCAACATTTTAGTTGGGATGAGAATGAAGCACAAAAGACTAAAAGAAAATGGCAGTCATTTAGAAGCTACCCTCCAAACTCCAATTATTTAAAAATGAATTCAAGGTATATTTCTACCAGCTCAAGAAATTTTCCAATTGTAGGTACAAGAAGGTCCTTCCGAATAGCCAAAATCAAAGATCTTGAGATGAGGTGCAAGACTTCCATCCAAAAGTAGTGTTTTCCAACTTCAAGTCATGATGATGAAGCTGATCTATAGTTTCCAAGTCAAAGTTGAATGGATTTAGATCAATTTTAAGACTAATAGAAAATGAGAACACGTGTACAATTCAAAAGAGTCTAAAGGAGAATGAGAACACTTGTACAATTCAAAAGAGTCTAAAGGAGAATGAGAACACTTGTGCAAGAAATCCATCCAAAAGAGCGTTTTCTAGCTTGAAGTCACATTGATTGACTTGCTACATACTTTCCAATCAAAATTTAACCCCTTCAGATATAATTCAAGCTTAAACAACAATGTTCACTTGTACACTTCAAATATGATAACATATTTATGAGATCTAATTTTTTGTAAATGTAAGAACAAGGGCATTAATGACATAAAAATATTGTTGGCCCTTGGTATGTTTTAGATATTTTGGGTACCAGTTTTGAATTTCCATGTGAAGTGTGCCACAAAGCTGCGACGAAGTGGTCAAGAAAGCAGCCAAATCTGATGTTTTAGGCGAAGATAAACGAAAACCACTTGTTTTGACGAAGTCCAACCACAAGATTGGTTAGACAGTTAAAAAATGTGTCCACTTTCATTTATGGCATTAGGTAGTGGGTGAGGGTTGTAAAATGACCATTATAGCCTATACATTTGTAATGGGTTGGGATTTTTGGGGTTAGCTAATTTTGAAGAGAAGGGACTTTCTGTATCCTATCAAAAATCTATGTATTGTTTTCGTCGAACTCTAAAATCCTGATGTCTATTGTGCATGATGTGTGTGTGATGAATTCTTGTTTTTATTAATGCATAAATGAATAATTGTGAATGGATGAATGCATCAAAACGTTATTGTATTGGATATTTATGTTGTTATGAAGTTGGTTAATGGCGTGGATAAATCTATGGATCTCCATCGCAATCTTTGATCTGTTAAATTTAGTTCTGTCGTAGTTATGTATCTATGGAAACCTGGTTCCTGCAACTCCCATAGGTACTTCAGGTGAGACTTCATTTGCTATGTAGGTGTTACCAAAAGGGCTAAAACCATTTCGGGCCGATATCTTGGGTTTTGTTGGTATGGTGGTGTGTGAACCTAGATTTTGTTAAGATTGTGGCAACAAATATTAACTGAACATTAGTATTTGATGCAAGGATGAAAGCAGGTAAAATATTCTAAGAAAGAAATATTTGATGCAAGTATAGCTGATTGATAAACTTCATTATTTCAAGATATGTGATCGCTTTTTATAAAGACATTATTGCACATAGTTTTCCAAGAAAATTAGCATTTACTATTAGCTTGTACAAAATGTCAAATATAACATGTTGTACAAAACATTTAAAATGACATTAACTATAAAAATTTGTGGGAATATCTCAAAAAATGTTGGTAGATTAATAAGTTTTATATCTGAAATCATTGAATTCCAAATTGCACATAAGATATTTCCTTGATGAAATTGTAATCCTACGACTGTTAAGACAATTTTTTTTATCAATGCATCAATTAACATGGGTCAACAAGGTCAACCTAAGCATTTCATTTGTGTGAAGTGGTTTCATAGAGTTTTGTTAGCTAGATTTTGTAGAATTAGAAGAGTCAACGTCAAAATTTGAGGCATCTGATTCTGAAATAGGATTTTGTTGTTGCAATGTAAGTCTTTGCATATTATTCAAACATTCACACAAACTCTTAGTGGTACCACAAATATCAATAGAGGAAAAAAAGTTGATGGAAAAAAAGTTGATGTAGACTCATAAAACAATGCCAAACTTTCAAGCATTATGCGACTATTTCCCACCCCTCATAGAAATCCTCCTCGATTTTGTTGGTGTTCTAAGTGTATTCAGTTGCATTATGTTGTAAAACTCTATGAAATCAAGTCAATATAAGAGGAACTTTAAATCAACATGTTGTTGAAGCCGCAGTTGAGAAATGAACCCCTCTAATAGAGATGAATACTCAACAAACAATAACATCCATCTCTTCTCCCATTACATGCAAAAACTATCTTGTAAGTTGTAATGAGGACTTTCTGCCTCCACTAACCCATCCCCCTAATTTTTTAGGTTCTCTCTTGGACTTCTTCCTTGAATATGTTTCAACTATATAGAAATTAAGTAAAAAAAATGCACAAGTTAGTGTGGAATACCTGGCAGAAATATGTCAAATAACTAACAAAAATGTTGGCCATACGACCTACTATTATCAACAAAGAGACTAAATTACATGCAAAAGGAAAAAGGCAACAATATACCTCATCTGCATTTCATGGGCACTTTCATATAATCTATACTTGTGGCTCCTAAATGTTAGATTTTCTTATAAATTATAGCAGTATATCTTAATTGCATTTATCAATAGGATCACTAGAAGATAGACAAAGCACAAAACAATAACACAAGTATTTTCACCTGGGAAACACAATTGGCCGAAATAACTAACAAAAATGTTGGCCATACAACCTACTATTATCAACAAAGAGACTAAATTACATGGAAAAGGAAAAGGGCAACAATATACCTCATCTGTATTTCACAGGCACTTTCATATAATCTATACTTGTGGCTCCTAAATGTTAGATTTTCTTATAAATTATAGCAGTGTATCGTAATTGCATTTATCAATAGGATCACTAGAAGATAGACAAAGCACGGAACAATAACACAAGTATTTTCACCTGGGAAACACAATTGGGAAAAACCCAGCAACCTTCTTCTAGAGATGATAATTCTGAGAATAGAGTGCAATGAAGAAATAAAAAGAAAAATATGGAAATTCCTTCCAAATATGAAACCCTAAAAATCAATCTACTTCTGAGCTATTGTGTAGTTGTTGTCTTTCCTAGAAAATTGTGAATTGTTGTGTAGAGCATATGTTGTTGTTGTGTGTTGAAACGAGGAGGGGCGCCTTCTATTTATACTATTTTTCCACCCAGAAAATAACTGAGGCCGACTTCACTTGGGAGAGCAATAAATAATTTTATATTTTATTATTTTATTTATTCGTTTATTGCTAGCTTTTCTCCCTAAGGATTACATTGTTCTTTCTAGGGTTTAGATGAATAATTACAACAAGTTCAACTCTTGAAGGAAGACAATAAGAATAGCTTCTGAAGTTGCACAAACTCCAACACTCCCTCTCAACAAGGAAGGTATTCTTTGGTCTTCATCAACATCATCATCATCTGGGTTTCATCTATACATCTATACTCTCTCCATCATATCTAAACATACCGAAGGTTGTATTTATAAATTTTTTCTATCTGGATGTCTGAGAGAGAATCTTCTACTACATATCCGTCTCTACTACCTATGGAATACTTCCATACTTGGCTAGAGATCTCGGATGAGCACACGTGCACAACCGTCTACTACGTGTTCGTCTCATCTGCTGATGGGGTACTCCCATACCTAGATGAGAACCTGAACAAGTAGAGGTACCTATGCAATCACATGACCATCTACTACTTGTCTGACTCATCTGCCGATGTGATTACTCCCATACCTGGCTTAGCATGTGGACAAGTAGAGGCACTTGTGTGAACCCAACCATATACTACCTGTCTGTCTCATCTTCCGATGGGATTCCTCCCATACCTAACTGAGACACTGTACGCGCATAGGTACCTAGGTGAACTTGACCATCTACTACCTGTTTGTCTCATCTATCAATGGGATTTCTCCCATACCTGACTGAGAACCTGGAAAAGTAGAGGTATATGGGTGAAAGTATGGTAAATTTCTCTCAGTCATCTCTCCCTCTAAAGGAAGGATACTTTCTCTTCTACTCCAAGTATTCTGCAAAGGTATTCAAGATTCATCCTCAGAAGAGGCTTGGTGTGGACATTTGTTGAAATATATTGGAGCTTGACCACACTTTTCTGCACCATATTATGTATGAAGTGATATTGAGTCTCTGTGTGTCATGAAATACGGGATTCATTGACATCTACACACAACTCTGGTTATCTCAGTGAATCACGGTTGGCTCTAGAATCTGGCCAACAATCCTGTACAAAGTTTACAAAGTCAAACTGCTTCCATGGCTGGTTAACTAACAATCATATACTCAGTCACTGCAGTACTGAGAACTACTGAGTTCTGCTTCCTATTGTACTAGGAAATTATTGCAGAACTCAAACTAAAAACAACATCCTGAAATGCTCTTTCTATCTGTAGTGCATTCGAACCAATCTGAGTCAGTAAAACCTTGCAATCTTAATTCACAATCTGATTCATATCATAGATCATATCCCATTGTTCCACGTAAGTATCCGAGTACATGTTTTGTAGAAATCCAGTGAATCTTCCTCGGTTCACACATGAACCAACTAAGAGCATTCATAGCAAAACAAATGTCTATTCTGGTGTTTGTCAGATACATCAAGGACCCAATCAACTGGAAATACATAGTGGGATCAATCAATTTTGAATCTGAAGCAGAATCCCTCAGCTTCTTCAAATTTTCATCCATCGAAGTAACTATGGACTTGCAGTCCAACATTCTGAATCTCTTCAACATATCCATGGTGTAATTTACTTGACCTAGGAAAATCATCTTCTACCTTTATCATACTCCTAATCCCAAGAAGTAATGTGTCATCAATATCATTGAGAAAGGTTGTCTTGGCATTCATTTGATACAACTTCCATCCCATATCTGAAATAGCAATAACCGATCTAATGGAAGTATATCGAGCCATAGGAGAAAATGTCTCATCATAATCGACTCCCTCTTTCTGAGAGAGCCCTCTGGCAACAAATCTGGCCTCCCATCTGCTCCATGTGGAACTTCATGCTCCTCTACATTCTGCAAAATATGTCATGTCCATCTGGGTATTTTTCGGCTTACTGCCATATCAGTGGGAGCATCATCTTGCTCAACTGGATCAATGGAATTATTTGATTTATTCATTTCTTAAGACTCCTGCTTAATTTTTTGATGGGATATGATCCATCTATTCATTATCATTGATTTCCATATCTGATCCTCTTACTTTTTGGATAGCCATTTCTTCTTCAAAGGTTACATCCCGACCGACTTCGATTTGCCTCGATTGTGGGATGTATATTCTGTCATCCTTTGAAGACTGTAATATCCCACAGATGTTCCCTTCTTTCCTAAAGGTTCTAACTTGAGCACATGAATGTAGACTAGAAAGTAATTGTCCATCCTGGTGACGACCAGGTTCATCAAGGATCCTTCAGTTGTCTTGTTTGAATCATGACATCAGTGTCATCAGGTTTCTATCATGTGTAATAGACTAGAATCCTTGTCTTTGAGGGATAACTCCCTCTGTCTCTCAGAAGTCGGTTGAGTAAATCTTGTTGAAGAAATATATAGACCGACATTCATAGAATCTTTCTGCTTCTTACCACCAAATCTTTGCATGAGATTATTCTAGGTCTGAGAGCCATAATACATGCTTCTAGAGGCTTTCTAATTCTGTTCCATCAGTATATCAATGGGATCACTTGTCCTTGTAGATCATGGCATTCCCTATAAAGTCAAATCCCGTCAAATGGTTAGCAATGTTTAATAATCAATGTATTAAAAAAATACTATAGTAAACCTTTTGATTCAATGCTTCAACACAACACACATAAGGCCATTATCTAGGTACTTACGATCTCCATTACAACATACCATTAAGAGTGTGTACTACTCCAAGTATGCAATAAAGGAGTTTTCATCCTTGATGGGTTGTGCAGCATGGCATGCTATTTAAGGTCACTGATTCGTGGATTTTATGAGCCTGAACTAGTACATGCTTGTTGGTGTTTTCATGTTTAGAGAGTTTGAAAACTCCGAAGAAGACTCCAGGGGGTTTCTTTTTCATCCAATTTAGTCTCCTGAGGCTGGAAAAGTATAAAACATACCACATAAGAACTTTCTAAGCTTCTGAAGAAGTAAGGCGCACCTTTTTTGTACTTAGTCAGGGAGGTTCGAAAAAGGTTAAATTACAACCTACCAAACACCCTTTCAAAAGCAGCATATAGCTTGAGTTTTACGAGTGTGAAGGAAAGCAAGATCACTCGGAAAGATCCATTTGGTTATGAGAAATGGGGATTGCAACAGTAAACTCGATGCTTTGTTCTTTAGTGTTTAATGAGCATGACAAAGACATAAAGTACACTCAGAATATTTTTCATGTTTAGGTCCAGAGCACGAAAAAGAGAAAACTAAGCTCCTACCGGGCGCTCCTTTTCCATAAATTTAGTCACTTAGGTCCGGGAAAGCAATAAAACTATACCTGAGAACACTCTTCTCAATTCCTTAGAAAAGAGAGTGTTCTTTTCTCATATTATTCCACATGGTCTGAGAAAGTGATAACCTACCACCAATGTGGATGCCCATTCACATATTCTTAACGAGCCTGAATGGACAAGTTTACTTGGTAGTCAAGTCTATTTTGAGGAGTTAGACCTGGGCCTAAAGAAACTCCAAAAGGGGGATAACTTGTAAAAAGAGACCAAAATGAGGCTCAATTTGGCATGAAAAATAGCTAAGAAGGCTCCCATGAACCTATGACAAATGCAGCATGAGTACCAAAAGACAACAATGTGTTCTAAACTAGGGTACTCAGGAAGGAAGGCCCTATCCACAAAAGAACAATGGTATAGACAAGGTAATAATGGCTAAACACCATAGTCCTTGGTCAAAGTAGTGATCCTAGGGTTAAAACGGATTAGGTATACATGTAAAAATGTATATGAATGACCAAACTCCTATCCTATATGAGTGAATAACCACTTTAGGTGACCTTGAACCTGTTGCATTAGGAAAACATGACATGGTATTAGTTTGATTATAATATAATTTGAAAACTATAGGTTAAAAACCCAAAATTTGAAATTATTTCTATATATAGTCCAAAAATAGAAATCAAAACATACCATTTCATATTTCTACCCAATATAGGCAATTTTTACCTCTGACTTCAATCGTTTGGTGTGGACAAACCAGTGGATGATTTTCGATACCGCAAGTTCCAGGTAAGCTAGCTCTTCATTCTCTTCCACTTCAACTGTTTACATTTTCAATTTTATGCAAATTTGGATGTTTTGAGCCTGCCTTAAGGGGGTCGCGCAGTACACATGGGTAGGAGACTTATACAGTCGCATACACGCGACTTGCCCGAAAAAAACCCACATGTCATATGCGACCTGTCTAAAAGACAGTCGCGTGTACTACGCGACATAGGAAAAAGAATGTTAAGGCCAAAATCAAATTGTTTTGATAAATTTTAATGTTTGATAATGGTTTAATCATGGAAAGTTAAAACATGGTGTTGGAGTGGAGGGAGTGGGAACATGAAGATATGGACTGAGAGGCACTCCAAAATTCCCCCAGTGTGCAAGCGTTGCGACAAAGTGGGTTATTAAATTTCTTTTGTACTTCACCTATGCGGGCCAATGTTTGTTTGCTAGAGATTTTGATTGGCTACTGGGACCATGACCTTGGGGCCTTTGACCTTCAGGGTGAAATATTAGAGGTGGCACTAGAAGACATATACTTCATTACGATCTTGTCTATACAGGGAACACCTGTCAACCTCAAGGGTACTAGCAGGGGCGGTGACCCCATGAGTGTTCACGATTATATCAACACTTACTGCATGCCTGACAACCAAGAAAAGGGATCATGCATCCCTATTGTACATATTAGTAACTTCCTGTTGCAAGTGTTGGTAAGTACTATAGTGAGAGTTGCAGTATCATCATCTCTCCATCTTGCTATTCAGAACCAGATGAGAATTGTTGTAGAGTGCCTGCAGGGAGTTGTGTTTGACTGGTTCTCGAGAGTAATCCTGACAATGAAAAAACAACTCTCTGACTGCAAGAGAGTCTTGAGGAAAATTTTTGGACATTCTAGTGTATTGGTGGCCTTCTTCTTTGAGAGAGTGCCAGCAATCAACCCTGCGGTACCACTTACATCCTTCTCTCCTAATTAGCCTAGACTGACTAGGTGGGGAGATATTTTCCTTCGCCATGCCGACAGTGGATTAGTTCAGAGCGTATATGATGATGATTTCTACTTATGGTGGGGGCAGAAGCTGCCAGCACTGAAGCAGTTTCCCTATATTGGTTTAGACTTTCGAGGTGACAATGATATGGTCCTCCCTCCTGGAGGAGTATGGGGAGGAGCACTAGGTATTTTAGTTTTTCAAGTTTTTAAATTTTTATGAATTTTTATCATAAAGGTATATACATATGTATAAGAGTTTTTAATCCATTTAATGTTTAAAATGCAGATATTGGACCTGTCCGCCCTGATGGGCATCCTAGTATGTATGTATGACTAGTGGCAGGGGAAGATCAGGGTACTTGAGGGGAAGCTGGCCAGGCTTACCCACAGAGCCCCAACCATACGAATTGAGCAGATTCCTGCCATAATGTAGGAACTTGCTATCGGGATTCCACCCACCTGGATACGCCTTATGAGAAGGGTAGCTAGGGCTGTACTTGTCTACATAAAGGCTGTGGAGGATATTTCAGCTAAATAAGCTGAGGAGGCCGGTGATCAGGGTCACCAGGATGACCAAGGTGGTTAGGGTGACCAGGGTGGTCAAGATTAGGCCTAGGATCATTTTATGGACTGCGATCCAAATTTTGTATATTTTTGTATATGCACAGATGTATGACTGGATCTGATGATCCAAACTCGGCCTATCTTATGGAAAAATATTCACACACACACATATATATTTTTCCGATTTATTTATATGTGTTCATAATGTATCTGTTGTGTATTTTTATGAAATGTGTGTTAAGTGCCAATCTAAGATATAGTTGGCATATGCATCAGTTAATGATTTTTTATTTCTTGGAATACTATAATTATGATGGAGCGTATGGATATGATTTAGTATAATACTATATCATCCATTCTTCTAAGGTAGTATGGCTTTGGGCTCATTATTATTGCAATTATATTGATGATGACTACGACGATGAAAATGATGTTGATTTATTGTATGATGATGATGACGATGTGGATGTGGATGTCAACAATGATTATGCATGTGGTATCACTATTGAATACTAATTGATTCTAATGCACCTAAATGTTTGTAATGACATCTAAACAACCATATTATCATCGAAATGACTGTAACAACATATAAATGACATTGAAAATTACATGACATGAATCCTAATGTCGATGAGTGATTAAGAACACTAATGGCATATGCGTGACCATAATGACAATGATGATGATGATTTTGTTGATGATCTACTTAATGTTGACGTTGATGATTATAATGAGGATTATGATCAAGATGATGTTGATGTACCATATCTCATTAATGATGATGATGATGACAACATCGATGTCCACGATGATGATACATGCCATCATACTTCCGGATATTGCAAAACTTGAGATATTGGAGTTAATAACAAGTAATAGAGGTTGTGAGGTTGCAAAATATTGTTAGCCATTGGATTTTACATAGACTGATATGGCCATTGGGTTTAGTAGTTCCCCCACCCCCCCTACACCCCCCTTGCAAAAAGGTAGTACAATACCACCTATCATGGTGCTACAAAAATGTCACCCTACAAGGTTGTTTTGGACAACCCCCCCATCCATACCCTCATTTTTACCAAGAACATCCAAGGCACAAGAAGTGGATATCAGTATTAACACATAAAATAACTTTGTTTGTACTCTTAAGGACAGTTTGGTCTTGGTTTAAAATGGAATGAAGCAACAGGCATTTCAATAATTCCCATAGTGTTACTTTGAAGAAGTGGATCAAATGTTTTTACATCTTTGGCCTTATAAGCAGACATATCTCAAGGAAAAAAGCAGTTACCTGCTCAAGTTTTATGGAATTGGTGGATTTTTCGTTAAAGATTCAGAATAATTGGTTCAATTTACGATGATTCTTTTGTGGTTTGTCAAATTTCTATTAACGTTTAAAGCAGTTTCATTTTTTATGTGAAATGCCCTTGAACTGACATATTTGAGTATTATTTTTCATTTTACCTAATGTGAATCCAGGCGATGGAATTTGATAGACTTTATCGGATATCTTTGATGTGCGTTATGGAAAATCTCAAGACACAGGATGTAGGAGTGTCTTCGGTTGTAGAGGAAACCCCAACATCTCCACATTTTGAGGATAAAAATCCTTCGGTGAATTGCAAAACAGTCCCATGCAAATAAGGTGGGGTGGGAGTGGGGCCACATATGCTTTGTTAGGTTTGCATGGTGGTTAAATATCTCATGCATTGTCCATGAGTATTAGTGGTAAATTTTATGGCTCAATACCTTCAACCTCTACCTATGGAATGATCCCCAAGGATCATTCTTAGTTTTATCAACCTTGACATTTCCACCAAATCACCAGTGTAGGATGCGCTCCCTTATGAAGTACATGTGTGATGATTTGGAGCCTCACACAATTCCTATAAACCCCAATGATAAATCTTATTGCCTAATAGTACCCTATATTTCATCCTTAAACCATGGTCTAAGAGGGGAGACAAAATATGAGATATAATGGACAATCCAAAACCTAAGAAAACCACACAAATATATTCATACACACACACACACACACACATATATATATATAATAAAATAAAAAATAACTAAAAAATGGAAACATAAAACAAAAATTCAAAACACTTACCTCACTTGCCTCTTGTGCACTTTCTCTGAATAAATTTCTCAAGGGAGATCTTATATTCACTTTGTAATCCCATTCTATTGGGGTTTGAGGAGAACAGTTGGCTCCCTCTTGGTCTCTAAACTTACCATTTATTCCAATCTAGTAAGGAACAAGCCATCAATAACAAATGTCTAGCAGATTCTCTTTTGTTGAATCTATGTTGAAACCTAGGAGGCGGATGATATCTAGGGTAACTGATCCTACATTTCGTGGTTCCTCTTAATCCATCTATACCTCAACACTCAGATCCCTCTAAGCATAAACATGATATGCATACTTCATTACTTGTAATCAGAGTAAGTCACATCAACCTCCTCCGGTAGATCTTTCCTACAAGTTAAATTTAGTTCAATAGTCAAAAAATAACCAATATCAATTTTATATAATGACATAGTCTTAGCATCCATCCATATATTATCTATATTCCATCAAGAGCATATCAATCACATATATGCAAAATGTCATGCCAATACTATATGAAATCTAGACCTATTGTTCATACATCTCTGGGTTGAAAACTAATTTTCTTGGGTAACCTACCCAAATGTGTGTCATTTTTTACACTGAAAACTTATGTATGCATGTTTTAACTTTAAAATAAAATAATGTTTTTGAAGAAATTATGAATGAAACTCACTAAATTAATCATAAATGAATGTGATATTTATTTAAATGAATGTCCAATAAACAAGAGAGAAGTGTCAACACATAAATACATGGAGTTAGATGTCAACCCAAAACAAATGAAGTTATAAACACTTTGGAAATTCAAGGGGTGTTGTGACTAAGGTACTGACCAGGGAAACATTTCTTGCAGCCTACAGGTAATTACAACATTTAATTCCTCCTTCAAAATTCCTTCACTTGATGAAGGATGTGCAAATCCTCCTACAAAATTCCTTCACCTGATGAATGATGCGCATATCCTCCCTCAAACGTTCCTCGTTACACAATGTTGTGAGATGGTGGGCCTGATCATGACGAACATTGTGATTGCATTATGTTTGAACAATGATACCAGTAGCAAACAATCAAAGTTAAAGGTGATGAATGATCATCCTAGTGAACAAAACCATATTCATTTTATTTCCAAATCCTGAAGGTAGTTGGAATTGGATTCACTTCCATGATGCTGCTTCTGCCAGTCACTAGTCAACACTCGAAATTTTCAATAGGCAATGAGTTTCGGGTGTAAAGCTATTGGTTTATGTGTGAACGCATGGTTTTTCCATCCAACCTTATATTGTTATTTTTATTTTTTTTAAATCAGATGTAATACATTGAGTGAAATCAAATTGGTCTACCATGATAAATTATGTTTCTCCCTTTCACATCCTTTCCAAGGGACACATCACCTTCATTTTTCCTTTTTTATTTTATTTTGCGCCATTGAAACAATCCAGGAAGGCACAACCTGAAGGGACCACCTACCTATTTAGATATGAGAAGGATATAGAGTTAATCAAATCGAGGCATTAGTCTCGAATAATATTCACTTGACTCTAAAAAATTGGGAACCTAGGTTTTATCCAACAAAGAATTTGTGACCCGACCCCACAAGATCTACAGGAAAAACTTTTAGAACTATACTAGAGTTGTGGAAGTTTCAAACTCTCAAGGATATCAGTTGTACACTAGTTAAGTACATGTGTTTTCATTCTAATCATTGCTCCAACTCTAATATAATAATGGTAAATATGTGTATTCAAATAAATATAAGAAATGTCTACTAGAGTCAATCAATATCTCATATGGAAAGTGGAATATAGTCCAAAGTTTGGATCATCAACATGTCCCCTTCCGTTTTCATTAGTATTGACAATATGGACATATGAAATATGATTACTCTCTGAATAATTGTATTAGGGATTTTACTAAATGAAGGATAGCATAATGCTAGGTTTCTCCAAGACCCACTCAAGTTGTTGATAGTATAAGTGCATTAAAAGAAACATGTCATATTTGAAGGACCCACCCACCACCTTCAAGGGCCCATTAATGAAAGGAAGCGAGAAATATATTCCTTCAAGGAGACTAATCCTAGGCACACTAAAGAGAAGTACCAATTGAAGTAGATCATAACAGACACAAGAGGAATTTCTTCCAAAGTTGTAGCTATGGAATCTCCAGTTATAATATAATGGACTTTATTCCTAATTTTTCATATTTATAATATTAATAGAGGGAAAGACAAATTGGGAAAAAATTCATTATTCTTAAATTTTCATTTTATAATATTAAAATGTAATATTATATATTAATAGAGGGAAAGACAAATTGAGAAAAAATGGAGGGAAAAACATTGGTGAATTTGGGTAAAGAAATTAGGAAATTGGGAGATTTTTTGGTATAGGCCAAGAAGGTTGAGAACACTAAGAAATTTGGAGCGATGGACAATTAGAATGAAATATGGACTTTTTCCAAACCAATAAATTGTGGTTTTTACTAGCTCCTTCCTTCAGCATAGTTATTATACGAAGAATTGGTGTCATTGACAATTTCACTGCTTGATTTGCAAACTGTTCAAGTCAACTAGGTAACATTCTTACCTTCTTTGAAAAAAGTGTTCTTATAGGTTCTTTGTATATGTTAATTATATATTAATCTTTTGATTCCAAAACATGTTTCCAGGTTCTTTGTATTGTGATTTTAAATTAGATGCTAATGGAGAGAGGGTTCTTGTAACCATTCAAGCTTTCTAAGAACCCCTTTCTAAGAACCCTTCAGTATTTCTAAGATGAGGTCGAGATATAGAAAACCCCTTTCAAAAGAACACTGTAGGATTTCTAAGACTGCATGGACAAGATATCAACTTCAGGATCAAATCAGATTCCTCCTCATGTCCAATAAACATATCCAATTAGTATACTTCGTTTTTAGGGTATTTTATTACTTATTGTTATGAAATTATCGATTGAGTAGTCTATTCACTGCTTCCATTAGCATTTAGGAGTATAGATATCGTCCATAATGATAAGTCAATGTGTGGATCCTTTACCTATACATTCAATCATTAGCTATTATATAATTTGAAACTCAAAATATTAGCTATTTAGAACGACCATAGCAAAATGTACATCAATGAGCGACACACTCGTCACTGACTAAGATCAAATAGTGAAACAGATTCCTGAGAATGGGGATCTATAACCTGAACTATTGCTTGAATTGGAACAATTTGTTGATATTGTTTTCCTTCCTTAAATATCGAATTATTGAACTAGAAACATAAATAAACATAATATGCTTCCTTATGTCATTCGAATGATGGAGTTGATGTGGGTAAAAAAAACTGATCTTTAGCCCTAGGAATATGAAATATTTGTGTCATTGCTTCCTACGAATTTGTAACTTATTTATGGAGGATATTCTGCATGATACTTACAATTAATAGGCCTATAACTTGGTGTTCATTCCTGCAAATTAATTTTAATGCATATTTCTTTATAAATTTGCGTCCTTTCATTGCTCGATCCACTACAATGGTAGCTCCATATAATTTATTTGTTTTCTACAACAATTGTAGGCATATTATGCTTGGAAATTCATAATTACACATAGGTTTATGCAATGCAGAATTAACAAGAATTAAATTCTCATACAATTCTAGAGAAAACCCCGAAATGCAATACAGAGGAGCAAAGGCACATAAAATTGAACAAAATTATATTCTCAAATTTAGATTAAGCCTCTGATGTGGTACATCTTATAGTGATCTTATAGGTGGAATTCAACATCTTCTATGTGATAGTATCCACAAGGGCATTGTGCAGCATGCTATAGACTAACAACATTGTCTCCTCCAGTGTCAAAATACATTAGATCTTTGGTAGCTTTTTAAAGTCAATAGGTGTTCTCACTTAACTCTGGACACATGTGAAACTCCTTTGACCAGACCACACACTGAATGTAGAAATATTGAATCCTTCTAATATAAATCCAAATTGTTTCCAGACACTAAAGAAAGCTTCGTGTGATTGGACAACTGGATCAACATCCCCAGTCAAAAATTGAAGACTAAGCCAAAATGCATGTAGATAATTGAACAATAGCCATATAATTGATGTTTATATCATATTCAACTCAATCAATCCATTTTCAAAGAAACATGCTCTCCATCGCTCCATAACTTATTTGACAATTTCTCCCAATGCTTCTGTTGTCAGAGGTTTTTAGCCACCAAGCTACTCCAAATAATATAAATTTTCCCTTCTTTATAAATTTGTCGATGGATTCACCTCACTTCTATGAAATAATGAGAGAAATAAATAGAATTTGATATTGATTAGCAACCACCCCCAACTCTTTCATTCAATGTTATATAAACCAAAGACATGGAATGACCAGAATCATGCAATAGGTGGCTAAGCTGGTTGACCTCTGGCCTATGCCTAGTCTTCTCACAACATTAGTCATCTAAGTATGGAAATAAATTTAGGTATGTGAGGTCCAACTGCTATAATTGATAGAAAGACTGGTTCCTCCTGCGCTCTAAGAATTGGTTTGGTTTTCCTACTGCCTGGACTCTTCATGAATATTCCAAACCCTCAGAATAGGCCTTAAGGTATACAAGATACTATGCTACCAATATTTACGTTGAATTCCTTCCCACCCCCACTTATTTATAAAGTTTTATATGTGAATTGTAGGGTATAATATAACTCATACACCATGTCCATCCATGTTAGTCTGAACTATTTTAATGCTTACTCCAGATTGGAACACGCTCATTAAGCTTGTACTTGTAGTATCATGAACACATTAATCCTTTTAGTGGTAGCATATTTACATGTAATGAATTATTACTTCCATGGCCGTTCATAATTTTCCCTTCTTTATGAATTTGTCACTTATCCTTGGGTTAAATCCAAAAATGTTTACACTAAATTTTTTTAAGAAGATTATGGCATCCGTTGAATTAAGCTCGTGACTAGACATTACAGAAAGAGAAGCTCCATCGTGTTCCATGAGATCTGCTCTTCTTAAATAATTTGATGAAAGCATTGATTGCTTTGGAATATATTTTATATGGTATTAAGCTATGTTTTTGATATTGACACTACTACAATTGGGGCCTTTTTGAGACATTAATTTGAGAATTTTGTCCACTACTTCATTTTATTTTTATTTTAATATATATTTTTGGTTACAGAAAATTTAAGCTATGAAAAGGTAATAACAAGCACCGAGTCTATTGAAAAAGCGTTAAGGTGCTACTACGAGAACCCAAATGAGATTTGGATCAACCGTTAGGTGGGAAATAATCACTACTACAATTGGGGCATTTTTAAGACATTAATTTGAGAATTTTCTCCACTACTTCATTTTGTTTTATTTTAATATATTTTTTTGTTACAGAAAATTTAAGCTATGAAAAGGTAATAACAAGCACCGAGTCTATTGAAAAAGAGTTAAGGTGCTACTACAGGAACCCAAATGAGATTTGGATCATCCGTTGGGTGGGAAATAATCGCCTAACCTATAAAGATGAACTTGTTGGGAAGAAGCACTGGTGAAACTACAAAATGGTTGTGCTACTCGATATGGCCCGAGAACTGAACTAAGGAAAAATTAATTAGGATTCAACACACAGAGAATATTTACAGAATTATGGGCAATGGAAGTTTGAGAAAATTGAATCCCTCTACTTGATTCTATTGACAAGTCGCGTTGACAGAGGTAGAGGGGATTTGGGTTTCTTTATGTTTTTATTTTTTTCAGTTATATAATTTTTTTCAAAGCGATTTCCTCCTCTTTCAAATTGTTGGGTTCGATATGGAACTTGATGCTCTGTGGAATAATCTTCATATTGCTTTGATTTAAGTTTCCAATTCTGCCTCCATTTACTCTTCACTCCTCTGGCACTTGGAAACCCTCTAATAAACAATTTTCTTATGCTTTCCCTTGACCAGAGGCCACATTGCTCATTTTTTTTATCTTGCATTACATTACCCATTTTCCACTCAAAATCCCAGTACAAAGCTAAAATATTCTCAAACATTAATATATTCATGGCAAATCCATGTGCCAAGTCCACAACCCCTACCTTTTCCCAAACCCTTGGAACCATTTGAATCCCTAACCTTGATTCTCACTCGGTCAAAACCCAAACTCGAACCCAGATCAAAACAACTCTGTTGTTGTAGCAGACCATGAGAACTATCCATAATCCATCTAAATCAGTCATTGTGGATATAAAAACCCTGTTGGTTGGTCAAGAAAATAACCAATGGTAGGATGGAAGGTCGAGCCGAAGGATGCCAAATTGATCATAGATGGCATGTTCTCTTGTTCAATGCTACCGACCATGCTTAATCAATGGTATATTGTTCAGTGTGATCTACAAGTGATATCTATTGCCATGTTCCGTGTTTGTTGTGTTTTTCAAGTTGAGCAACTAGAGATTTTGAGAGCCACATCCCTATGAATGGATTCTTCAGTCCTTGAAACCTAGTGCAACCTGTGCAAAGAATGATACTAGTGGCACTGTGGGAAAGCATCATAACAAGCATCCACACTAAGCAAAAAATGGGTAGTTTCTTTTTCACCTTGTTTCTAACTTTCAAAATAACATAAGGTGTGGAAATTCATGCTCAATTTTTCTTCTCATAGGTTGCAATTTTCTCTGTTTCCTTTTCTGATACAATTTTTTCTGTCTTTGTCATCGCAACATATTTTTCTCTGTTAAGTTTATTTATTTTCATGGTAAAAGTGATTACCAATCATTTATGATTTAATTTATTTATGTGGTATTCATTTATTTTCACAGTATGTAAACAGATAACTCCCTCACAACCTTAGGAAAGTAATCCTCCCATTTTGCTCCTGGTTTTCACTAGCATAATCCCATCGTTCATCGCCACTGTGGGGAATTCCATTGTCTCTTTGACTTGGGTCATTGTCTATGCCTCTATTTGTTTTCGCTAGCATAATCCCATCGTTCCTTGCCACTGTGGGGAATTCCGTTGTCTCTTTGAGTTGGGTCATTGTCTATGCCTCTAGCTGTACAATGTGTGTTTTCTTCTCCATGATTTGATTCATAATTGGGAGGTGATTCTCATTTTAGCCTATTGTATCACATTAATATGATAAGGGTTCGATGCAATATTTGGATGTATCTCTAATATTGGGTAACTTGTTTATGATCTAAATGGATTTCTTTCTAACATGGCTAAAATATTTGAAATGAAAGGATTTTAAAAATATTCTTACCTCTTCAACAAAGTTGATTGTCACCAGTTAGTTTATCGATTGTCACCAGTTATTTTATCTACCCTCCTCAAGTCACTCATATTTAGAGTCTTGAAGTTTTCTTATGATAGGTTTCAAGTCATGAATTCCCAAAATGAAAGGCGCACTAGTCCCCTTCTTAGCTGCAAAATCTCTTCTACGTTATTTTTATTTTTGTTCTCCATTGTGTTTTGGGCAACCGCAAACACTAGTTTGGATTCATAGTTACTAGTTCGATGTCCCCTAACTAATATTCTAGGATTCCTTTCTTAGGCCTCATAAAAATTCATCTTGAAGAGAGTGGGATTAGTAATTTTTTATTTTGTATTGTTGGTATCTTTCGGTTCCAATGGATTAGAGTGATGAGTTAGGGATTACAGGGAGATATTTCAAGCTTCACATTCTCTTCATCTAAATCATTGTCCTCCTCCCTTTTCTTGTATAATGTGGTTTACCTAATACCCTTGATAGTATTATGGCATAATTGTTTATTTTGAAAGTCTGGAATTTCGCTAAATCCAAATGTTCCACAAGGAAAAGCCAAGGATAACTTATTTCCCAAGTTTAGTTTATAATTTTTTACTTTAAATCTCCTCTAGCCTAGTTTTGCAATATTTTTTTAATATCATTTGTGTTCCTTACAAGTCTTTGCATTTTGAGAAATACCATCTCTAAACAATTTTTTGGCCATAATACATTGGAGAAACAAATATTTTTTCCATGTCCTAGATGTAGTTTGACATAATACTATTGCAAAATATAAATTTGAATTGAAATATCAATTATAGGAGTGACTCTTAATGACAAAACAAAGAGACAAGAATAAAGAGTGGGGGTACTCAAAATTATTAGAATCGAACCTAGAAATGAGATCAAACTTAATATGTTAAAACAATGCCCAAGATAGCAGAGTTAGTTAGGGCTCTTCCTCCAATGCAATAACCAACTTCTCAAATAATGTATCTCGTAGGAACATGTGCAAAGAAGGCATCCTTCCATTTTTATAACCACCTCCTATAGTGGGGCTGCCTCAAATAGTGTGCCAAGGAATAGATCCATGGGTAAGGTAGTAAGGTATCAATAAATTTTCCAAAACATAGATCGATGTGCCATAAACCATGTGTCGTAGGGGAATGTGCATGAAAAGTGGGACGATCTCCAATTCAAGGAAGAAGTGGACCCCAAATCACATGCCATCATGTGAAACTATTCATCAAATCATATCAAAGCATGGGAAAGAGAAGTTAAAATCCAAAACCCATGGACTCATGCCTAGAGTCCATGGAATCAAATGACAAAAAATGCTTTGGTGTGGGCTTAATTTGGTTATGAGAACTCTGGCCTAAAGATATTCTTTGGTCACCTAGATTTGTGTTTTCATACTTTGTTGTGTTTTTAGTAGAGATACTCTCAATGGGAACCAAAACCTTATTTTGATGTACTAGATTTGTGTTTTCAATCGTGCCACTGTTTCTAGCAAAGCCACTGCCAATGGGACTCAAAGCCTTCTTTTGGTGCACTGAATTTGCATTTTCCTTTTCCAACCATTACATACTCAAAGTTGTCTATTGATCCTTTTTACCATTATAGAGGAATCTGTAAGTTAGGTTCTCAAATTCTTAAAGGGTGCTAGCTCAATGGAAGAGTGCCTGCCTTACAAGCAGGAGGTTGGTGGTTCGAATTCCTCCATGCCCTAATGATATTATAATATTGATTAAAAACAACTAAATTAGTAAGCAAAAAAAGAGAAAAGTGACCAAACAGAATGACCAAACTTTGTATATAAAACTACTAAAAATGACTAAATTAGTGACCATAAAATGAGAGATATGAAACTAGGCATTAAAAAATATGCAACACGTGGCATTAATGATGAAGCCAAACATGGCATTGAGATGGTAGAAAAATAAGATGCGGAACTAGGCATTAAAAATTATGCAACACATGGGGATAATGATGAAGCCAAACATGGCATTCATATGGTAGAAAAATAAGACATTACTTTGGATGCAAAACATGGTGCTACATAGGAAGCAAAATATGATGCAACAATAGATGCAATATTTGGTGTCATTTTGGTAGCAAAACACGATGCAAAAAAGGAAGCAAAAATTGGTGCAAATTTGGAAGCAAAAATTGGCACATATTTGGAAGTAAAACATGGTGCAAAATGGGATGCTAAAGTGGTAGCAAAAATGGATGCATTATTGGCTGCTAATTTGGATGCTAACATGGTGCTATTAAGGATGCAAATATGGTGCTAATGGGGATGCCATTTAAGAAGCAAAAGCGTACACTTCCTAGGAAGCAAAATACGACGTTATTTAGGCAGCAAGCCTCAACGTTGTTTAGGAAGCAAAGTTGGATGCTATTCTGGAAGCAAAAAAAAAGATGATATTTTGGACGTCATAAAGGATGCTATCTAGGAAGCAAAAAAAGATGTTTTTTGAGACACTTTAAGTTGTGTCCATGATGCATCCCATTATGCGTCTAGTTTGACCACTCAATGTAAAAAAAATTACACTAAAAAGGGATGCTAAATGGGACGCTAATTCTAGGATTTGTTGTAGTGTGAAGAGGATCTAACAGGACCACTCTGAGTAGTGTGTGCAAAAGAGGGTGAAGCAAAATGTGCACTAGAGAGCCCAATGACCACCCCACCAGAAGAACCTACTACATTTGTGGCATTTTGTGGTTGAACCACCCGACTAGCTAGAGTTAAAGGAGTAGTAGGTGTATTTGTTCTAGGAGTACCAACCGGGGGAGGTGGCACTCCTTCAGCCGGAATGACTAAGATGGGGGTAGATGGACCCTCTCTTGAGCTAGCCATAAGTCTGCTCACGGGAACACCAATCATAGGTGAATCCAATGAACAAACTTGGATGATCAAAGGACCGTTTAAGTCAGTAAGAGGTGAATTGAATTTTCTTGCAAACTTGTCAGCCTACAAGTCTTCTATCTCTACTACGGTTGTATCAACCTAGTTTGTCCTAAGTTCTGGTTCACCTAGAACTTCACTAATTCCTATCGGTTCAAAAGAACCGTTTGTATCTAATCTTTGCCTTTTAGAGGGCGGTGGAGGCTCCATTGTAGCAGCTGGAGGAAGGTTTCTCAACCTTCTTGATATCCTAAGAGATTGGTCCTCCATGATTGAAAATTGGCTCTTCACACACCCTAGGGTAGACTAAACACAAACAAACCACACAACAATCACTACAAAATTTCCTAAAGCCAAAAACATACACAAAGGGTATAAGATATGCTTTCCAAAAGAAAGTTGAAAGATAGTTACTTAGCGTCCCTGTAGATGTTCTTAGGAACAAGCGGAGGAATCGCCCACCATGCTCCCACACCTTCTACCGAGGTTATCTTTCAAGCCTGTCCAACGTTAACCAGAAATAGCCTTCTGGTGTACCTGTGTATAAACCCTAGATTTCAAAGAGACTAAAGGCTACCGTAACTATACTAATAGTCTGGGGGGACAATCGCAATCCTGGTTCATACGCATGGGCAGGGTAGAAAATCCCGAAACCCTGTCAACACCGGCACCGCATGCGGCATAAAAGGTGGTATTGACAGAAGTCCCCAGATGCGCAAAAAACTTGGTCTACGCTCTGACAAGGAATCAGAGGGTTATCTCCTCAGTCCAAGCCTCCATGTGGCCTCGTGCTTAACTCCCATTTGAGAGGAGCTTCCCAGATACAATCAACATAGAAGAGGATTTACCTATCGATTGGACAACTATGTTTGAATTTAAACACTTGTGGAGAGTTAAAACTCCCTATTCCACATGTCTAACCTAAGCCAGTTGGTGTAGGAGCCTATAAAATAAAAACTACTAATAATTTTTAAATTATATCGTTCATTTTAGAAGGTTTTTTTAGTCAGACGTAAATGGTGTGAAACAATGTGGTGTTATAGACTCAATAAGAAAAAGAAAAATGATGTGTAAACAAATTTCAAAGTAAATTGTAACTACTTAAACCAAATTTCTTTTCTTTTTGCAAAATAGAAGCTAATGAATTTAAAACTAAATGCGAGAAAACTAAGACTTATTTTTATAATTTTTGAATTTTATTTGAAAAATACTGAAAAGAAACGACTAAATGCAAGTAAATGCAAAAGTATAAAATGTTTTTCTTCACTTTTTCAAAATTTTCAAAAACTAGAATGCAACTAAATGCAAGTTTTGAGCAAGTTCAAATAATCAAAGCATATAAAAAGTGAAATGAGGTATAAAGGACCCAAAATGACCTACTTCAACCAATTAGGAAGAAGACTTGGAAAAAACCTGACTTGGAGAAACTATTGAACTCAAAGAGTCCACTAGATTGACAAAAGAACAAGAGACAAAAAGTAGTACAGAGTATAAAGCATCCAATGCCCTGATCACTGACCTAGATACAAGCACTCAAACTTACAAACCAAGCAGGAGGACCACCTACACTTCACAAGATGCAAGAAAATCAAACAAAAGACTCAAAGGCTTGAAAAAACAAGCAAAAGGTGTGACACACAGACTTCAGACTCACAGAACCATTCCATAAACAAAATACTTCCAAACAAATTAAAAATCCAAAGAGACAGGGACAAGCAAACCTTATCAATTTTTTATACTGCTACAGGACACACGTGCCTGTGTATTCAAGAAACCCACGTATGACACGTGACTTCCATATATAGCAACCCACATGTATAAGTTCATATACATGACTGTCTTATACATCAACTCGCGTGTCCTACTAAAAAAATTTCAAAGAAAAAATATTAGCACATAATTCTGGGGACACTCTACTGTAAATCAAAAGCAAGATAAAAAGGACCACACTCAAAATCAGAATCAGAACAAAGACTGGTAAAGGTAACCTACCGGATGAACCCACAGCAGGATGGACTCCCTAGCGGAGTCGCCAGTTTTGTTGTATAGGACAACACACCCTTGTAACCTAGGGTCTGGGGTTACCAATTTACTATTAGACTTGCATACAATCAGCTTTTATAGAAATTGAAATGAGAATAGGAAGAAAGTTTTGCTTACCCAGTTTATGACGGTTGATCCAAGCTTGGTCTTCTCTCACTTCAACCTTCTCCAAAGCTTCTAGGGATGCTTCTCTTCCCCTGCAAAGAGCCAATTCTTCAAGCAATATCTC
>LPNX011232330.1:426017-454883 GCA_001517045.1 Pseudotsuga menziesii
ATTGGAAGAAGAATTATCTTTATTAACAAGCAGTGAATAGGTGAGAATACAACCTAGCTTCTGACACAAGAACTTCTCTGCAACCAAGGACTCTGAGTTCTACTGCTCCAAGACTCTGAAGGTATACCACTAGCATAACTTTTCTCTTCCCAAATTTTTTTGATTAGCCCCATCCCAAGGCCTCTATTTACACATTGGGAAATAGAGTAGTTTCTAAGGTTAGGATGGTTGAGACAGTTGGGATAGTTATGGATTAAGGCCCAACTAATCTCATCTAATCACGATTTATATTTTTTAATGTCGAAATAAGGTACATGCGAGTATTTGTTAAGCAAGGTGCGTATGACATGCTTGTTGCTCGAAGGTAAATCGCGTGTTCAATGTATACGCAGGTTGCAATGCATATAGTCACATGTGACACACAAGTTTTAATGCACATAGTTGTGTGTGCAACCCTAGACTCAGAATAAAAATATATCAAGCTGGTATGGAGATCATGTATCAATGTTCATGCACATCTATAGTGTTTTGGCATCCTAATTGTCCTTTTCTGTGTCGACATAATGCATGTCAACACTCGGACGAAGAAGTACCATTTTGGAAGATAACAGATGCCCACTAATGCGTGAGGTCAAAGGGAAATGATTTCGAAATACTTTACAATATTTATCTTAGAGAACTCAAAAATCCAAGGTAGCAAAGGAAGTACCTGAAAAAAATGCATATCAATGTCATATACAAAATCATATATGAGGATTCCATGTTCAATATAATGGAACACTATCTCCTTTACAATATTTGATTACATCATATGATATGGGTACGAGACCATGTATATTACAAAAGTGGATCGAAGCCACAATATACAATGATGAGTCTTCAAAATATGGAAGTTGTGTAATTGATCATAACATAGTCTTGTGCATCTTAGGTTATAGAGATGAACCTAAGGTCTTCATCGGAATCCAAAGGAACCATTACAGTCCTAGCCATGTGAATAAGTGTGCTGAATTTGGACATGGAAAGGACTCAACAGATTTTCAATCAATAGGTGAAACTGACAACTCAAGCAAAGGAGTTCACTAATAATGATAGTGAATCCTAAGGTACCATCGTCAAAACTCTAGGTCTTTGTCTTCAATAAGTACTGATGATCAAACCATACTGTGATGAGGAAAGCACTAGAGCCTCCGACGGATCACAAGAGTGACCGGGAACTGGATGCGGGAAGGTAGAAACAAGTAATACTCAGATAGGATAATGATGGAATCAGGATAATAATCATAGGAAGGGATAAATCCTTGAACAGTGAACATGACACAGAGATGACCCAAGGCATATTTTAACTTACAGATAGGACAACTAGACTTATCTGACATGTAGGATACATGTGTAGATTCCACATGTTTAAAGAACAAGTGGAGGAGTAAAGACTTGAAGTGATAGATGAGCTGGAAGGTTAAACTAAAACATGAGTATCGAAAAGTTCAAAAAGTGCTATGTTCAAGGATGACATGTTGCCACTGTTTATAACCCAAAGAGAAAACTTCTTCCTTATCTTTCCTGTTAAATTTTAACGAGTCCAAGAAATTCAACTTAAGTCTCTCTTCATTTTTTTCAAGATTGAAGAGGAGAGAGAATAATGCTTGATAATGTCACCGATTCGTGGATTTTATGAGCTCGAACGAGTACATGGTCATTGGTGTTTTCATGTTTAGAGAGTCTAAAAACTCCGAAGAAGACTCCAAGAGGGTTCTTTTTCATCCAATTTAGTCTCTTGAGGCAGGAAAAGTATAAAACATACCACATAAGAACTCTCTTAGGTTTCGAAGAAGTAAGGCACACCTTTTTCGTACTTAGTCAGGGAGGTCCAAAAAAGGTTAAATTACCACCTACCCAATTCCCCTTCAAAAGCATCATATAGCTTGAGTTTTACAAGTGTGAAGGAAAGCAAGTTCACTCCGAAAAGATCCATTTGGTTACCAGAAGTGGGGATTACAACAGTAAAATTGATGCTTTGTTCTTTAGTGTTTAATGAGCATGACAAAGACATAAAGTTGTTATACCAAAATCCTGTCACCATCATGTGATAAGACATTTGACATACCTACTTGCCCTGAATCCCAGCTTCTGGAGTGGAAACTAAATGTTTTTTTTATCAATCTGTCATACAAATTCCCAGCACCATGCATTCCCCTTTATCTAGGAGTGGTACCCCTGCTCGCACCGCCTTTCATCGGTTGTCCACAAGCGGTGCCACCGCCCATCGCCCTTGGTCCATAGGTGGTTATTACCAGAACTGCTCTGTCATAGAAGGAGAAGCACGGTACCCTGGGTAAAAAGGGGAAAAGAGAATTTTCTCGAGGCTTCTAGATGATAAGCCTCGTGTACTGCCTTATCCCTACTGTTGTGGATTGGTTGAGCTCGAGATCCCTCATCCTAGGATCTTAGAGGCCACCTCACCCAATAATTTCTTGACCATCTCTATCCATTAAAGCCCTATAAATATGAGATCATAGCCATGGTTGAGAGGAGAACATTGAAGGTGTTGTTATGCTGTTGGATTGATTCTTGGCCCAAGATCATTTGGAGAGAGAATAGAGAGCTAGAGTTAGAGCTTTTGGAGATGAAGAGCTAGTTTCATAGAGATGCATGTCAACACTAAGGCTTGGTTGTAAACTTCTTCATATTTCTAATGCAAGTTGATTTATGTCCCACATATGATGTTATTGTTGTGATTTCGCATATATATGTTGCTAGATTCCTTAGTCACTAGCATAGATTAGTAGATCATATTATGGTTGCTTTGATTCATTTCATGTTGAGATTTTTGCAGGTACACAGGTGAACTATCAAAGCCTTGTATTCCATATATCTACAGCGTCTAGGGGGAGTCTTCAACCTCTGTCCTCTATTTGTTCTAGATCTGAACCATTCAGATCAATGGAACACCTTGCTATCCGCAGGAGGTGAAATATTCCAGCTAACAAATATGGCGACTCCACTGGGGATATAGATTATTCAGTTGTTCTGATCTTCCTCGGTCTGCAACTCTTTTCCGAATCCAGGCTCTGTTTTCTTCAACTCTTTTCAGACAAATCTACTTTCTGATTTGTATTATTTGGGTTTCAAATTTCTAGATCTGTTCAGATCTGAGTCATGTCAGTCTTTTATGCTCTGTTTCCATACTCAATTCAACAGTATTTGCCTTGATCTAGCCTTTTTCTGTCTGGATCCTTTGTTCTCTTTGTGTTTTGGATTTTTACAGGGAGCTGCACATGTTCCTTTGGCAAGAAGTGGTGCCACCGCCTGAGTCCAGTTAGCTAGAAGCAGTGCCACCGCCTGAATCCAGTGAGCAACGAGTGGTTCTGCCTCAAAACCGCCTGTCAGTAGCTTCATCTGCACGGTGCCAAATAGGCCATGTTCCAGACTTAACTAGCTAGATTAATATTCTTTTTAGAAAACAACTATATACAGAATGAAATGATTCCAATACTTTGAAAAACATAAATAACTCTATTCATTTCAGATTTCTTTCCTATCCTTCATCTATTTAAACTATACTGCCTATGCTAGAGTACAGTCTGGTCCATTCCAGACGTAGAAAAACATAGGTAGGATTATTTTTCATCAAATATAGATTCAACATTCAATTAACTAAAAGATTACAAGCTTTAACAGTTCACTACAAAACATATAAATCATTCATTATTCATTCATTCTCAGATATAAACTTTTAACACAGTAAATAAAAGACTGTAGAACCTATTTTAAGCTGGACAACAACAGCGTTGGGAGGCCGTTCCTCCCTACCAACCCCTGGAGAGCGCTCAAACAATGACTTTTCAGGACCCCCAAGCCTGTTCCTGGTCTCCTTAGCTGATAACTGGTGGAGCATGCAACAAGATACTAGTCCAATGACTTAGTACTAACTCTGCACTCAGCAGTAAGATCCTTCAGCTGAAAAGTTGTACTAGATCACTTTCTGCAGTTTACCCCTCAAACACATTCCACAAATTCCCTTCCTAATGAAATCCTCTGAAGTACATTCACCTGAATGGTTCTCTTCTTGGAATGAGCAGCCTCAGCTCTCTTCAATGAGTATTTTTATTAAGATTGCCTAGGTCTTTTTGGGCTAATTGTCATTAATTGAGCCACCTGCTTTGATCCCACTTTCTTGGGGGATCATGACCCCAAATGAGGGAGGTTGCCACCTGCAACATTGGAAGTGTTTAAGGATGCTGCCACTTGTCTATTTGCTCTCCACCCAATCTCCTCTACCAACTTGACCAGTAAACACTCTTTTAACAACTCTCCCAAGCTGTTGTCTCCACTTTTATTTATTTATACTTAAAATATTCAGAATTACATTCACACCCTTGACTCTACTGAATCGTCATTTACAACTTAGCTTAAAATTTAACATATTGTCTTGAAATAAAATCAAATATGATAATATATTTTTTACAAAATTGGGGCATGTGACATACACACCCCCTTAGAATATAACATCATCCTCGATGTTATTTATTCTTCATCCTCAAAAATCCCCTGGAACAAAATTGGATATGCATCTCGCATTTTACTTTCCAATTCCTAGGTGGCTTCATCTGGACTAAGGTACTTCCATTGCATCTTCACCTATCCAATGATGCGGTTTCGAAGTGTAATCTCCCTCCTTCCGAGGATACAATCCGGTTCCACTAGAAAATCTCCTTCTAATTCCACCTGTACATCATTCCAGTTGACAACATGAGTAGCATCATGAACATATTTATTTAAAACGGAAATGTGAAAAACTTTATGTACTCTCAAATTAGGTGGTAATGCTAATTGATAAGCTACTTGTCCAATCCTAGACAGAATTTCAAATAGGCCACAGTAACAAGGTGCCAATTTTGCACAACTCCCCAATCTCAAAGAGCTCTTTTTGGGCCTTACCTTGATGAACACATGTTCACCTACCTGAAACTCTTTTGGAGTTCTTTTTAAGTCTGCTTGACTTTTCTGCCGATCCTGTGCCACTTTCATATTTCCCTGCACTTGTTTTACAATTTCTTCCATTTCTTTTAACAGTTCTGGACCTAATACCAATCTATCTATTGGATTACTCCAAGAGATAGGAGTATTACATTTCCATCCATATAAAATTTCAAAAGGACTAAATCTGGCTGATGTCTAATAATTATTATTATAAGCAAATTCTACCAGATGTAAATAGTCCTCCCATTTACCAGGCTGGTCTTCCACATGCATTCTTAATAGATCTTCTAATACTTGGTTTACCCTTTCAGTTTGTCCATCTGTTTGAGGATGGAAAGAAGTACTAAAATTTAATGTGGTGTTTAACCCTTTAAACAAAGACTTCAAAAAGTTCCTTGTAAACTTAGGATCTCTATCCGAGATTATGACTTTTGGTACTCCATGTAATCGAAAAATCTATTTTAGAAAGATATCGGCTATGTTTGCAGCTTTATAAGTAGTTTTAATAGGTATAAAGTGAGTTGCTTTGCTTAACTTATCAACTACTACCATGATAGAATCATTTTGATTTTGATTTTTAGGCATCCCAGTAATAAAATCTAGACTAATTATCTCCCATTTCCAGCTAGGAATGGGTAATGGTTGAAGCAAACCAGCTGGGTGTTGATGTTCAGTTTTTACTTGTTGACATTCAAAACACCTAGCAATATATTCTGCTACTTCAGTTTTCATATTTGGCTAGAAATACTCTTTTCTTAACATAGTTATAGTCTTTTGATAACCTAGATGACCTGGATATGGTGTTTTATGAATTTCATCCAGAATTAATAGCTTAACTTTAGGTACGTTAGGTACATACATTCATCTTTATATAGTAAAAATTCTTTTTCATTTAAACTGTAACCTTTAATTAAGTTTTTTGTTGGACTTTCTTTAGCTTTAGCTTGCAAATTCTGGTAATTTTCATCTTGTTCTATTCCTTCTTTAAGTTGTTCATCTAAGTCTGAAACATAAGTGTTGATAGCTGCTGCAGTATTCAGCCTTGCATTCCTACTTAATGCATCAGCAAATTTATTTTCTTTACCTTTTTATATGCTGAATTTCAAAATCATACTCGCTTAAGAAAGCTAACCACCTAGCTTATCTGGCATTTAAATTTGGTTGATCTAAAAGATACTTCAACCCTTTATTGTCAATCATTAAAACAAATTTTCTGCCAATTAGATGATGTCACCACATCTTTAAGGCATGTATTATAGCTGCTAATTCCAGATCATATGTTGCATAATTATTTTCATAAACTTTTAACTTTCTAGACTCATAGGCAATAACATGCCCTTCTTGAGTCAGAACACCACCTAAGCCATCATTACAGGCATCAGTGCACACTACAAATTCTTTATTAGGATTTGCTATTCTTAAAATAGGTGCAATGGTTAATAAAATTTTAAACTTTTTAAAGCTTTCTTCACATTTTTTATTCTAGTCAAACTTCTTTCCCTTCTTCTACAAGAAAGTTATTGGATTTGCTATCCTCGAAAAACCTTCAATGAACCTCCGATAGTAACCGGTAATGCCCATGAAAGATCGAACATCCGTCACATCCTTAGGAACTGGCCAATATTCGATTTCCCTTATCTTTTTAGGATCTACGAAAATTCCTTCCTTGGTCACTACATGACCTAAATACTGAATCTTATCCTTGAAGAAATCACATTTACTAAACTTTGCGAAGAGTTGATGTTCTCGCAACTCTTGCAAAACAATTTTTATATGTTCCTTATGTTCTTCTTTAGTTTTTTAATAGATTAGAATGTCGTCGATAAACACGACCAAAAACTTATCTAAATACTTATGCGTCACTTTGTTCATTAAACACATGAAAATAGCTGGGGCGTTAGTAAGCCCGAATGGCATTACGACAAATTCGTAATGACCATATCTTGTTCTAAAAGCTATCTTAAAGATGTCTTCATCTTTAATCCTCACTTGATGATATCCATACCTTAAATCTATTTTCAAAAACATCGTGGCTCCACGTAGTTGATCAAATAGGTCATCTATGCAGGGTAACGGATATCGATTTTTTATGGTCATCTTGTTTAACTGACGGTAATCTATGCAAAGTCGCATAGTTTCGTCCTTCTTCTTAACGAATATGACAGGTGCCCCCCAGGGAGACACACTTGGTCGAATATACTTTTTATCAATTAATTCTTTTAATTGAGATTTTAATTCATTAAGTTCGAGTATGTTCATTCGATAAGGGGCCTTTGAGCTAGGTACTACATCCGGTACCAGCTTAATGGTGAAATCCAATTCCCTTTTCGGAGGTAATCCCAGAATTTCTTCTGGGAATACATCAACATATTCTTTTAAGACTGGTGTGTCTTCCACTTTTAACTTATATGTTTTAATTATACTTTCCTCATCAGTAATTGTTATTGCATAAGCTTTACATCCCTTTCTAATAGCTCTCTTAAGATGTAGGGTAGAAATCTGCCTTATGGTGGTTTTTCTAGGTATTCCTTTAACACTTATTGGTTTTTCATCATTGTTTAAGCATGTGAAATTTTTATCATAACAGTTTAGAATTACTCTATGTTGTTCTAACCAGTCCATACCAATCAGCAAATCATAAGAACCAAGAGGCAAAACATTAAGTTTAACAACATTTTCAAATTTATCCATAACTATTGCACATTCTTTAACAAAGCAAGTGGCCAACTGAACTAACCATGAATTCTCAAATTTTTCAACAGATAACTTACATTTTTCTACTATTTGAGGTGAAATATAACTGAGACTAGCTCCTGGATCAATCAAAATAGTTACAGGGGTCTGATTTATCATACCTTCTACTTCCACCATGGAATTCTGATATTCAGCTTGTCGATTCTCCAAGGCTACGTTGATTTTAGGCATGCTCCTTGCTAGTTCCCCAATGGTCATCTCCTCATGTATAGTATGAATGTTGCTAACAGTCTTCTTCCAATTAGGATAGACTGAAGCATAGTGTGGGCCATTACACTCCCAGCACTTGATAGGCTCTCCACTCAATCCCTCCTCCCTCCCTCACCCCCTCTCTCCTTAACCACAAGGGTTAGGATAGTTAGGTATCCATTCCATGAATGACACCTAAAGCCATGGCATAAGATCTCTCAAGTCTTCCCTTGATTCCAAGTATGAATATGGGTGTGGCCATTCTAAGGTATTGGATTCTAGGTATAACTGTTTGGTCCCCATACATGGTCGAGGGATGAAACCTGGGATTTATGCCCTAAAATAAAAATGTAATAATCCAATTTCAAGAATGATGCCTTAATCCACTACACACGACCTCTCAAGCATCTCATTGTCTATGAGTAGTGATACTAATGATCTTAGGAACCTATTATCACTAGGTATAGGTATGAGGGTCCTAGACATGTTTGAGGGCGAAAATATAGACCTTATGCCCTAATTAAGATGATATAAATCTAGGATAAAGATCGATGCCTCAAACCAAACAAAATAACCTCCTAAGGGGATATGGGCACCATTATGAGTTTTTGAGCAAAAGGTATGAGTCATGGGTCCCTTAAGAAGTTTATGGGAGGAAACCTATGCATTGGCCCCTAGAAGATAATTTTTCACATCCATATCCAAAAACATTGTCATGAACCAAGATACAAAACCTCCCAAGAGAATCCTTCCCCTTTGAGTTAGCATATTAGAACCATTAGTATTTTCGGTGAACTAGGTAATGATCTCAAGGTTTGGAGGAAGGTTAAGCAATGAAACTCAAGCATTAGGCATAAAAAAGTAGCTCCTAGGGTTCAAAATCCATCAACGAGGCCTCCAAGCCACTGCTCATGACTTATTTATGGAATCCTTGTCTTTAAATGGAAATACAAGCACCATTAGAAGATTTTTAGCATTGAGGATGGGTCATGGCGCCATGGACATTGTTAAGGGAGGAAACCCAACCCTTGTGACTTAAAATAAGCTTTTAGGCATCCAACTCGAAAAATAATGATTAAACCACCAACAATGGTTTGTTAAGAGTATCATCTACCTCTAAGTTGGGATATGGGTACCATGTGGAGGTTTTGAGCACTTGGTATAGGTTATGGTGCCTTGACCATGGCTAATGGATGAAACTTGGGAATTATGCCCTAAAGGTGGCTTCTAGGGATTAGGGGACATGCACAAGGCCTTAAAGCACCATACAAAACCTTTATATGGGATATATGGCATTTGAGAAGGGATATGGGATCCATTAGAAGGTTTTTAGTATTACACCTTTTTATTAAAGTATGAAAATAATGATACAATGGAAATAAAAAGTGTTGGACCATGCCATTTCACTCATTCTACCTCCCCTTTTCACTCATCTATCATTTCATTTGCCATACATTTCATAAAAATGCCATGTTATGCTTATTTATGCTCTAACCATTAATAATGTCTATTTTCCTTTATTTTTTTTAAGTTAAGGCTTATATTTTTAGTGATGATGGTTTATGAAGGAAATTTTTATGTAGTAATTGTACTAGCACACTTCCATGTGGAAATTCATGTGGCATATCTAAGATTCGGCTCATGGTAAATGCTCGTAGAGAAATTTAAAAACACATCAGATAAGAAGAGACAATTTTGCATTGCATTTTACGGGTAGATGAAGATGAATTTCCAAAGATTGGTACATGGGTTTTGTGCAAAACAAGCCAAATTAGGTTATGAATGAGCAAATTCTCCAAGCAGTGCCTGATATGAGAGATCTGGGTGGTTCTTTAAGGAATATTTTCCCATATTTATTGCGATGGTCAGTTTTTCAAGATTGACAAATTTGTTTAAACAAACTCCATATGTGGAATTCGGTTTCTGTTCTTCATTATAGATTTGATGTATTATGTGGGAGGGGGTATATAGGGAGATCAAGAAGTAAAATAGTGGATAGTCAAACTGATTGTATCATTCCTTTTTCGTAATAGAAGGCATGTTGATTCAGGCGATCTAAGTCTTAATTCGTGAGTTGCTTTAATAACCCTGGTTGGAAAAGGAAGGGCCCCTTTCGATGACCAGGTTCTGTCATTTCAATTATTTTTTCATACTTTTCTCAAAGATTGTTATTTGAATTTATAGTAGTTGTTGTTACTTCTGAATTTCATTTATTACATATGTTGTTACTTACTCTTGTTACTTGTTGTTACTTCACTACAATTCTTAAAGTCTGAGTATTTCTTTTCATTTCAACAAGTGTGGGTTTGTTTTCCAATATATGCAAGAGTGATTCAGTTTCAATAGAGTGATTTACGTTTACATAAGTGTGGGTTTAACCTTTCGTTTCAAGCATGTGTGAGCTTTTTTCAATTCAAAAAGTAAAGTGTGAAGAGTGTTTTCATGCAACATGTGTGTTCTTTCTTGTGCCTTAGATCTATAGTTGTTATTTTCCAATTGATTGAATGTTGTTACTTGGTGCATGAGCTTGATTTCAAAAGATTGTTTTTACTTCTTGCAAGCATGGTTTTGATCAAACTTCCTTCCATTAATGGTGCACGATCTAATTGAGAATTGTGATTAATTTTCGAATAAGAGTTCCATTGGTCATATTTTCTAATTAGAAGAGTGGTTCATTTTCAAAGAAGTGGATTGATTAAGTTTTTGCATATTACACGATCATCATATATTCAACATTAAGGAGGAAATTGTAGCCTACATAGATTTGGCATATAGCATTGAAACAAAAAGATGTTTGTGGATTTACATTCAATGTGAGTGCTAGTTTGGTGTTTTAATAGACCATTATTAGCCCTAACACAAAGCATAGGTTCAACACCTTATTTCATAAACCATTTTTACAACCAATAACTATGCTAGGGAAAATGGGAAAACCTCGATTTTGGTCGTCGATGCACCGTGCTAGTCGACGGGTGAGACTGTAGCCAATGAAATGTCTTTGTTGAAGGTTTTTCCTGCTTTGAATGCAACTATGACATTGGTTGCACCTTTTCCTAATGCCACTATCCACCCATGAGCTCTCTCTATCAATACACTTTGATGTCTCTAACAATTCTTCCCACACAACACTTGGCATCAATGTTTATGCTCCGACTTGTCCAACACTAATCCATTGATAAGGTTTTTCCCTTATCCTTTTCCATGTAAAGTATGCTCATTGTAACCCTTCAACCCATAACTGCTCACAGTAAGACTTGGGTTCTCTGCCTCCTTATTCCAACGGTTCTCTATTCTTGTTTACCACAAACCTAAGGCCTAACTCACCTCCTTCCATTGGTCTCTAGTACCTCACTTGACATGCTCAGATACTTACATTTCTCCTTGGATTCACGCCTTCGATGATTGGATGCCTCATAACTCTTGGGTTCTCCCATATATATATGAGACACCCTCATAACCGGGTTCTCAATAAGGGACACACCATTTAGGAAACCCCAACAAATTTGGGCACTCTCCCCACAGCCGGCCCAGAGGATCATTAGTAATTCAGTCGACCCAATTTCTAGTACTTGGGCGCTTCTCCCAATTCCCTTCTTGGGATCACGTGCATTGGGTTTTCTACTCTACCATTTTTTTTTGTTGATGCGCTTGAGTCCCCTTGTACACAAACTCGAGTCTTGTTTCAATGGCGTCCATCTATTTCTAGCATGGTGTACAATCATATTTTCCCTCATCGAGGTGTCTTACCACCATACCTTGGGAAAATGGACTCGATGGAATCTCTTCCACTTGTCGCTTTCCCAAGCCTTTTATCGACTACTAAAGCCCCTTTCTGATGCTCCCCTTCTTGAAGCCTTTACTAACTCATCAAAGCCTCTTGGTTGCATGCCTCGCTAATGAAATCTCAATGTTCCCACTCAATATATGATTTCTCATAAGTTCCTTGTCCACTCCCAAATGCGTCGATCCATCTCTTGGTCATGATCGTTACCCATGCACCCGAGCTCTTTGATAGGTGCAAGAATGTGGGGTGGTCATCTCTCGAGTCTCCATTGCATGGATATTACATCTTTTCTCCCCATTCAAATATGTTGTCATCCTTAGAAACTTTGCAAGAGTTCTTACAATCCTAGCGAATGTGTTGTTCATATTTTCTTTGGTATTGCTAGGCTCGACACCATAGGCTCTTCCACCTAGCTTGACTCAGCCTCCTACTACAAGGATAAGTCATTCCCAACGTTGTTACATATCTTGGATTCTCTGTTGCATCCATCATTAAGTCCTTTTCATCATGCTCCTGTACACTAAATCCCCTCATGCCATGGACTTATTCATGTGATTAGTCCAACCATCACAACCAAGCAATGATAATGCACTTTTTCATTCTTGCAAGTGTCTATTTTGGCTACACTCTGGTCCTACTTTGCAACCTCTTCTTGGGAAAGGTAGTTATTGCTACCTTCACATGTCAAGCTTACACCTCTACTCAACACTTACCTATTTTCCTACGACGACACTACTAACATGGCATTTGCATGCCCACTGTTGCCCTCCTTTAATTGTAAAGTTGTGTCATGATAAAGTACATGGTCAAGTTACTCCTCTCTATTAAATTTTATTTTGAGAATATCTCCCATTTTATAAAGTGAAGGAAGAGTCAAGGAAGGTGAAAGCCTAGGAAACCCAACATAAATTCCCAAGATTGAGAATTCACATGGTTAAGATGTGGGAGAGCTCTAGGAAAGAGGTGAAACTTTTGATTCCAAAAGATACCTCAATTCATGAAATTTCTACAAATTGGCGTCTTGGTGACAAACATAATGATAGAGTTGAAATCTAGGGATCGTGGGATAATGAAGAGCCCTGCTCTTCCCAAACCCTCCTAAAAAAAATTAATACCCAACATGAATTGAAAATTTTGAACAATAAGAAACCTTTGACCCATATATACCCCACTACACTTTTTCTAGGTTAAATATATCCAGTGGTATCGATTTGGACCTCCACAATATAGTAATAATAATAATCTAGTTTTAATGGCGTGATTAGACACCAAATTGGTGAATGAGGCCCCCTTGTTTGTGTGACAAGGAACACCTTCCGCACAAAAAATTGATTTCCCCTTCCCCCTTTGGATTTGAATATGTGACATCTGAAGAAAAAAAACACATGTTCTTGATTGTTAGGCCCACTCAAGTTGTACACCTTAAATCTAGAGAAAAGTTCAAAGTCATTGAATTAGATGGATTATTCTTCACTACATTTGAGAAAGAAATAAGATTTAAGGATGAAAGATGCACCATTTCCTACCACTCCACTATGCAAACACAAACCAAAGTCACAATTGTATCTTTGTATATGTTATAATTATATATCTTTGTATAAGTTATAATTATATAGCATGTTAAGATTATCAAATTGTTTACCCACAAATAAGAATTATTACCAATTCACCATGCAAGAGCCCCTCCTTATTTTTGCTTTACATGTACCATGTAATCAATAAAATTCACCCACAAATCTACAATCTTCCTTACAAGCGACTCAACCATGATTTGGAGGCTTCACAAAAATCTACAGTCTTCCTTACAAGCGACTCAACCATGATTTGGAGGCTTCTTGTGATATCAAATAGCCCTCTTGGATCAAGGATGCCCTAGCATTTTGTTTGGCTTGCATCCTAAAACGAGATTACAAGAGATTGTACTCAAGTTGCTTACATATTGTTTGGCTTGCATCCTAAAACGAGATTAGAAGAGATTGTACTCAAGTTACGTACATCAAGGTCCGATAATGTGGAGCCTCTAGATTACCTCCCAAGCCTTGGTGCTCCACGCATTGGTACCACAATAGATTGCCTACCCATTACCCATCCATTACAAATGCGATGGACCAATGCCAAACATGGTAACGAATCACGATATTAGTGCATGTCCTTCGTGCCAATAAAAAATGTCCACCTAACCATTCACTCATAACTAAATCTGGCCTCTCCTCCAATGAGTGTGTTAAGTCAGGGGCTTCTTAGTTGTTTCATAGAGAATATTTCACTAAAATAGGTCTATGTCTTGTAGTTGTAAGGATGGATACGAATCTATTTGGCAGGGACGGAACTTTCTTTAGTTGCTTTAAATGGAAAGTCATTATTAATTTTATCGTTGCGTGAAATGTCGGTGGCCAGTGATAATATCGATTTAAGTTGTGTAATATTGTTTTAATTTTTTAAATAGATAATTTGTATATAAATTTTTCCGTTTAGGATAATTAAACGGAAAATTAAAAGACATTAACATGCATTGACAATCGTGCTTTAATCTTTTAAATAGACAAATTTAAATAAATTTTCAGGAAAATTTGGTATAATTAACCAAAACAAAAAAAATAAAAAAATAAAAGATCATTGCACATAGATAAAAACTCTCTGATCATTTAGAAGACATTTTCTATAATAAATATTAAGGATAACAATGATCTAACAATGTTCAAGTTTTGTGGATATGCTCCACCACTACCACCATTGCCGTATGACAAACATCAGGCAGCTTCTTTGACTCAAATATTTACAGGTTCTCTATGAAGATATCACAATCCATCAAGACAGTAAGAGAAGGCATTGCATAACCTTGTACCACGGCCCTGTTATTCTCGAAATATTCTGAATCTCCTTTCCACGTGAAGATGGAGATGGAGATGAACATGAACGATCTGTAACAGCTGTTTCTCCGCCATGGAAGCTTAGTCTACAGCTCTCCTTTGCTGTAGCCTTCGAACACAAGAAGAAATTGCGGGAACCCAAGTCCTTGATTTTATCAGCTGTATTTAAACCTGCCATCCAAGTCCATACAAAGTTCAAAGAAACGAAAATATTCATTTATTTGCATCAAATTGATTGATAATCTCAGGGTTACATGGGTTCAAAGAAACGAAAATATTCATTTAGTTGAATCAAATCGATTGACCATCTCAAGGTTACAGGGCCTCTTGCCAATAGCAAATACACAGGTTCAAATCCAAAACCCTTTAAATCCCTTAAAAAAAACCAGATATCCTGAGATACTAAAGTTGCAAATTACTCAAAATACATTGGATCTATACATAATGCGGTTTTACAAGACAGAAACAAATGAAAATACTTACAGTCAATGCTAAATTGTGAGTAATGGAGGCCAAAGGAAGCGGGATCATCGCTGAGAAGTGGCTTGCGTCCTTCCTTGACATAAAGAAGAAGCGTGGCTTTAATCACATCCTCCACTGTTGCATCTCTGGAGAGCAATAAACGCAGAGGTCCACTGCTCCGCTCAACTGTCACATTGACCAGCAACTTATTTGCACTCAATGCTTCCACTGGATTATTCATCTTCATGTTGTTTTTTATTAAAACAGGGTGAACATCCCGATTGAGAAGCTCTGGATGTGTCTTCGGCCTTCTCATCGTTGCGGTATTTTTTTTCATTTTTGATGATGAAGATGAACCTGAAGCCTCACCGACCTTTTCGGTTTGAAAAGGGCGCCCAGAGAAGCTACGAGATCTTGGAAAGCTTTGCTCATAATAATGTTCATCTTGTTTTTTGAGATTCAAATTGGCAGGAGGTCCATGAACACCACTTACTGCCGCAGAGCTGCTCATGTGACCATGCCTACGCACTGATCCATTACTTGGATTCGGCCTGTTTCCTGGCGTCTTCGCCTTTTTCTCCATTAAATCTTTCATCATAACTTTGCAAGACAACAGGCTGTCGCCCTGTCTGAGTTCACCTCAATCTCCGGTATCTGTAGTGCTGAGCCTTTGAAATTATGAGTGGGCGAACAAGTTGCTGTTGAAGAAGCCTGCAAGGCAAGAAAGCATCGCCATAGAAGTAATCGCTCAGCGCGTTGGCTGCAGCAGATGCCCTAATTAGGGCGGTCTCACCTCCACCAAGCATCAATCAAACTCTGTTACAGGCTGCTCTAAATGGGGATTGTAGACTTGAAAGGTTTCTATACCTCTCTGCGCAAAAAACCAGTCTAATCTTCTTGAAATCAATCTTGCCGATGCCTGAGATAAGCGCAGCAATAGGAGGCAGGACTGCAGTATCCCATAGAACCTAGATTGCTTCGAATTTATAAAGAGCTTTACAGGCGCTAACAGTCAATTTGAATTAAGAGAATTGAACGAGTCTATGGCAACCTGGGCCTGCACAAAACAACAAAATATATATAATATCCTATCCTGCGGTCCATTGTGAATCCACGTATCGAATTGTGAGAAGGTTCAGGGGCTCACCCTCCAAGATTCCTGTTGAATGTAGCAATAGTCCAAGCAACAAGTGTCATGGAAGTATATAGACTTCTTGCATGGCGGCCACCGCTTAGATATCGTAATCACTTGAAAAAGATCAACACTTTCTTGGAAGAAATGATGTGTAAGATAATTGAGGGCGGTGAGAACAGGGGATTCAATGAACAAAAACTTATGGATTGAATGAATTATTGGTTGTAAATAAAGAAAAGGCACAAGTCATGTCTTCTTTCTATTACTAGACAATGTGGACACCACATTCGCGTCCTTTAACTACATCATAAATTATTGAGATAATATACTATTAGGGTTGGTAATCATTAAGATGACCTCCCTTATTAGATTATATAAAAAAATTGTATCAAGGAAACATATTTTAAAGCATGGGGTATGCGTAATTAAAAGTAAACTTTTTACATGATTATTTGCACACAGCAATGCGTGATGTGAAAGCTCACACGAGCCAAATGGTCCGACCGATGACCAGTGCAAATAGTGGAATAGAAAGTATACTCCTTAAAATAGTGCAACAAGCAATGGGATCGTATCAAAGGAACATATTTTGTTACGTAAAAAGGCATGCGGCATGCCCAATTAAAATATTGCAAACTACCAATGGGATATTGTCAAGGTGTCAAATGTTTGTTGTCCCAATGCCTTAGTTGAGTCAAATCACATTTTCTTTTGAGAGATGTGGCATTTTTCATCTTTTAATGATGAATAATACACATCACGATTGCTTTTGAGATAAAGATTCCAATTATGACATTACAACGTTTTAATAATGATGAATAATACACTTTATTGTTGAATCCTTGCACATTTTTAGAAATATGGGTTTATATGGTCAGATTAAACCTTTTTTAATTTTATAAAAAAAATTAAGTTTGTTTCAATGAGATTGAGAAGAATAATATTAATATCTTATTGTTGAATATTTTATTAATTTAAAATACTACATTTTGTATTGCAATCTTATTTTAATAAAAAAATAATGATAATATTGTATCTCCAAAAATAATCAAACACAAATTTATTAACAAATATATTATCAATATCATCATAATAAACAATGTTAGAAGTGATGAAACCTTAAAACTATTTAATACTATTTTATAGTTATAAATAATATAATCAAACAAATAACAATCCTGTGGAAACACGTGACATATATGACTGCCTCATTTTTTCCGTCCTTAGTGATGCAACAATGTCACTTCATGACTTTAAGTAGCTGGCTCGAACTCTCTGCCGACCCAATGTTGAATTTCCGGATCTTCAGCAACTGACTCATCGAGTCCGTCGGTATGTCGGGGGCTGCGACATCGCGGCTTCCTTCGGACTCTGGAATATTAGCATTATGTAACTCATCATCATCTTCAGGTTCACCAGACAAGTTGTAGCAGGTCATCATGGACTGGATTGAACAATGCGCATGTGGATCAACTGGATAGGCGACAAGGGTGACCTTGAGTACGACGTCGCAGATGATTTGTAAAGCATTGCATACATCTGGGTTGATGTCCTAAAAACTAAACGCGCAAAACAAACAGACAACTCTTCCCAAGTGGTGATAGTCCTACGCAACTCTGCTGCCACATACCAGGATCTCGACATTTCTTCCAGAGTGTGAACGAAAGCGTGGACCCATTCATCTCTAGGTCACGATGCCCATAAAGTCTTACACTCGATTAAGTGACCAGTGGGATCATTCCGTCTGTCATATATCCCATCATGATAGACCTCTAAATCACCAAAGCTGACCATCATCAATCTGCGGCACTGTTCCCAGTCATGGATCATCTATTTGTGTGTCACCCACCATCGAGCTGGAGTAGCCTTCAGTGCTACATCAAGAGCCAGTATCCTTTGCAGTTCAAAAACTTTCTCTTCAAATCCCTGAAAGAACTCTGATAGTCCTGGCAGTCCTTCATAAATGGGCAACTCGACAGTCTCAGTTGCAACATGCCAGAGAGACTGTGTAATCAACCCACATTTCCTGAATGATACTTCATGCAAACGATTCTACCAATTTTCTAGAGCGTCTTTAGAGTCAGACTCGACGTGGAACTTGCACTGTGCCATCCAAGTTCGCCATGGACGATAGGATGGATATAGTCTTCAGAGATGTTATAGGCATGATCCCAACTTCTCCTGACTTCATCCTTTACAGGTTCAATATATCGTCGTCCTTCTTGAGGGTCCATAGGAGTAATGACCCTTACCTCCTGGTTTTCAAATGTAATAACTCATTTTTTGAAGTTGATAACCACCATGTTATCATTAGCCCATCTAATCCCTAGTAGCGCGGGATAGGAACCACCGTCTTCTATGAATTCTATCACATCAAAGTCAGCATGCATTTTCATACCTTCAATGTCGACAACCAAGTTTGAAACACGACCAATGGGCTGAACCTTCGCCTGATTTGCTAGTCGCAACTGTACCGACGACCATACCAATGTTGGATTTCCCATCAATTTCCAGGTTTGCTTGGTAAGAATGTTTACATTTGATCCAAGATCCAGAATGACCGAGTCAACCTCATAATCTCGAATCTGGACATTCATCCTCATCTCCTTGCTTGTCTTCCTTTTTGCAAGGAATTCATAGTAGAATCATTTACTATCTTATCCAGGTGGTGTAATAGTCTCTCAAGCTCGACGAGGGCATCAGAGTCCCTTTCCAGCGATAGACAACTCTCAAAGAACTTTCGCAAGGTACCATGCTGTCGCGATGGTCCTGCCTCTACGGATGGATCGAAAGGAAATGGCATATCAACAATTGGTAACTTACCTAGATTTCTCCCGATTGCATTCTTTGTGCTAAAGAAGGTGTATTTCTCTGTCGCAATATAAAATGCGACCTTTTTCTTACCGACGAGACGAACTTGCAGCTGCGGTCCATCGTCTCCAATTGTCGCACTAGTGCGAGTGACGATCCCAACGTCAACATCCTTTATTCGCGACTCGGCCTGAATAGTGGCAACTGTCGATCCTTGATTCAAGTTCAATGGCAAGTTCTAATTCATTGGTTGGTTTTGAGTCTGAGGTGGGTTTTGGGTCTGAGTCTATGGTGGGACCTAGTTCTGCATTATCGGTTGGATTGTACTTGGAATGCAGGCTGATTTTGATTCTGCACATTTTGTAACTGAGGAATATTTCCTACCTACCATTTTGCAATCAACTGAGGGAAGCTTTCAACATTATGATCGCTGGCTGCACAATATGTACATTATGCATGAGGGCACTCCCTCTGATAATGCCCAAATACCCCACAGGTGTAGCACTGGATTGATTCACGACCACATCCTCCTTCTCGACCAAATCCTCCTCCTCGACCTCTGAACCCTCCATGGAATCCTCCTTGGACTCCTCCTTGTTGAAACTACGGTTGGGCCATCTATTCCTGCAGTGGGTTTGGGTGCTGATGGACATAGTGCACAGCTTGAACATATTGTGGGCGATTATACTGTAGTCATGGTGCCTGGTTATACTGCGGTTGTACCACCATTTGCGGCAGAGGTGCAAACTGCAGTTGCATTATAAACTGTTGCTGGGGTTGCACAGGGACAAACTGCAACGTGTATACGACACTTGTGCTGCTGGTTACACTACTTGTGGCTATTCTTGCATTGTCCGGGGGTCCTCACCTTTCATAAAGTATGAATCATATGTCCTTTCCTGGAGCAAATCATAAGCTCGACAGTTTTTGTCGTCATGTCCGACTGACCGACAAAATGTATAGTACAAATTTTCTACCTTGGTAACCATCTTCTGCATGTAATCATAGTTCTCATGTCGATGCCCATAGACCTAACATATGCGACACCATGGTACACCTGCACAACTCAACGGATTCAGGGCTCCTGACAACAAATAATTCTGAAACGTCGGACAGTTGTCCTTGGTATGTCTGTCTGCATGGAAACGGGTGCACCAAATATTATCACGATATTCCTTGGCCTTTTTGATATCTTGCAGTTGGAGCATCAAATTGGCCAATTGTGCTTGAATCTAGTTCATTCCGACCACAGATTCTCCTACTATTGATGCCTCCAATTTCATCGCAGTCTCTAGAGCCTCACTCTGTGTCGCAATATTTTGCTACATTAGTGGTTGTCTGATATGTGGGACAAGCACAGCGATGAACCATTCCTTGTGCTGAACATTGCTCATCTGAAAACTGACTCGAGCCATCAATGTCTTAAACCACTGATCAAAGTCCCAAATCGTCTCATTGGGAAACAGTTTGATCTCCTTCAATTCAGTAATATATTGAGCCTCAGATTTTGGCTTCTTAAATTCTTCAAATAACCTCATTTGGATCTCATCCAATGTCTTCGTAGTACCACCCTAAGGGATCTGCGTGAATCTCATGAACCATTCCAACGCACGAACCCTCAGAGTAGTGGCCAACTAAATTTTCTTAACATCATCATCGACTGTTTATCGGGTGGTCCAGATCACCTCACATAAGAACCAGTACTACTCTAAATCATCAGTGTCATTCCCATTGAATATTGGTAACTTCATTTCGTCACCCGCCATTCTGGGCCTTCTTCCTCCTATTGGTGCTCTATTACTCAACTATTGCTGACACGTCGGGAAAGTTGACATAGAGTGTGTATTTTTTCCTTGTGGTGGAATAGTACGCAGAGGTACAGGCATGTTACTGCTAGGGTTTGATCCTATTGTCCTTCCAGGCGTAACCTGGGCCTAGTCGTTCTCATCGTCACAAAAAGGTTGCTTCGTCCCATGTGGTTGTTCTTCATGGCATTGCACTTCAATCGTAGCAGAACCTTCTCCTGTCCTCTGCCTCTTCTCTTGAAACCTTGCTCTTCCCCTTGTACAACCACTTGTTTCCTTGGAGACCTTCACATTCTCACCAAAACTCATGTCGATCTACCCTTTACCTTTTCATGCATCTCCCCCCTTCCATCACAATGCCTACATCCTCCGCACACCAGAGTTCTACTATTCTTTGTCCATCTTTAGAATACCTTTTTCACGGACCAGTTGGACAGTTGCAGCGACAACAAGAATCTTCCTACAGGTCCACTGAAAAACTCTCTTTTTTCTTCGCTAAAGGACTTATTGGTATCGACTGCAAACTCGATGATGTATCCCTCTAAGATACTATCCAACCACACTTCAACTACCTGCAATGCCCTATTATTCGTTTCTTGTAACTCCTGGATCAACTCTGGGGTCCAGGATGTTGGCTCTCCTCCTTGAAAGTTTGTCTTCTTCTTAGTGAATTTTGCTAGCCATTCCCACAAGAGGATAGGAAATTCACAAAAGAACCATTTGTGAGGACAGTTGTGGATATACCTGTCTAGCCAGTGGCCCGTCGACAACTTCGGATTCTGATTTTCAGCTTCAGCAAACTCCCGCAACTCTAGATCAAACCACCCTTCGATCTCTGGTTGAGTCGGATGCCAAAACATATCCTCCTCTTAATAGCAATTGGATCCGAACAACGGAACCATTTGTTGGTGAAACCCACCAACAAAGCCTCGTCGACAGGGGTTCCCACTCTATCAACGCCTAACCAGCGCAATCTCCCTGAGCATCGGCCCGAACAGGTTTTACCCTTCCCAACAACGTCTGCAGAGTAGACAAGATCTCACCTGACGTGTTCAAGGGAGAGCTGTCGAAAACATGTTTCTGGCAGTAGGGACGGAGGATATGGGGATCCAACGAAAGGACACCATAACTACTGGATCCAGAGCTTTGCAGTCGACTTTACACCATTTTCTCAACTTGCAGAGTGTATTTAGAACTTATGCAATCATTATAGCATCATACAGTTGTCACAATATTGTTAATACTGCAGCATTTTCCATAAAACATATCTACTCATAGTGCAATAGACAGTAGCAGAAAAACAGATCGCATCGATATAACAGAAAGAGACTAAATCACAGCAACATTATACCAAACCAGGTCACAACATCATAACAGAACAGGTTGCAACATCATAATAGATTAGACCGCAATAGTGATAACAGACAAGATTTGTGACACAATTTCCCTATCATATTAACCTTGCGCAAAGGACCCATACTGCATACATCAGGAAAACCCAGATAAATCGCAAATACATAGAAAATTCTTCACAAAACCAGATTGCACTAGATCTTATGCCCCAATTATCCTCTGATGTGGTTCTCCTATGATAATCATGATCCTCTTTTTCTCCTATTCTATCATCTTCTACTTGCAAAACTAGATCTATAAATAGGCTTGCGCCATTGCATTGAGGGTCCACTTCTAACTAACTTATAACCGCTAATGACCTATTACAACAAAACTTGGACAAATAACATATAAAATATTCAAAGCGGTTATTCTTCCACCCATCACGCTAATCTGGCCTTGCGCGGTACCGCATGAGGTTGCGCAACTGCCGCGATGATGCCCAAATCACTTACCAAAACCCATGCCATGACAATTTCCCATAGTCTCTTCGTCCCAGTAATCTCCAATATTAGCAAACTTTGAGTTTTCAACTGACCCAATATTTACTTTCTTAATATTGAGTGGTTTTAGGAACTGGTCAGTGGAGATAGGAGCTCCTTCCACTGTTCGTATACCTTCTGATTTAGGTATATTTATCTCAAGTGGGTCATCATCATCTGGTTTTCCCATGAGATTATAACACTCCATCCAGTTGTGTATAGTCATATTTCATTGAGAGAAATTCGTGCCTACGACCGAGATTTCTTCAAAAATATTCTCCTTTATTACCTATAACGCAACATCAACTGTTGAATGTTCAATTGTGAACTCAAATATCTGGGTGAAGCTTACAACTAAGCTTTCCCATTCAATAGTTTCTTGTTGCAACTCTACTGATGTGTACCAACTTCTTGGTACCATTCCCAAAGTGTGGATGAATCGATGAACCCATTCTTGTCGCGGATATTCTTTCCAATTCCTACGACAGTACTCAATATGTTCGACACGATTTGTCAGTCTTGTATACTTCTAATCAAGGAAACTGATCTCTTTCCAAAATCTGATCTCCATTAATATTCTACATTGTGGCCATTCAAAGATAGATTGTTTGTGTGTACCCCATCATCTAGTAGGTGTAGCTTTTGACACATAGTCCAAAGCGAACAATCGTTGTGATTCTGTGACTTTTTCTTCAAATTCTTCCAAAAAAGATGCAAGGTTAATTAATCCTCCATATGTAGGTAGCGCACTTGCTTTGCCTCTTAACCTTCAGACATCTCTTCTGATTCTTGCACATCCTCGCAAGGAGACTTCATGTATCCTATTCTGCCAATTTTCCAAGGCATCGCCTGATTCAAGCGTACATGAGCTTACACTTTGCCAACTCAGTTTTCCATCAGTTGTTGGGTTTATATAATCTTCTTTTGAAGACATGATATTATAAAATTGATCTAGATAGTTGTCTTTCCCTTCACTATTCACAGGCTCGACATATCTTTGTCCTTCTAGCGAATCAATTGGTGCAACCACTCTTATTTCATAATCTTTGAAAGATAAGATCCTTTGCTTGAAGTTTATAATGGTCTAGTTGTCTATTGCCTAAGAAATTCATAGGAGTGCAGGATATGGGTTTGTTTCATCGACAATGTTAATTAATTTCGAAGTCGACATATATTCTTAAGCCTTTGAATTCTACAAGAACTTGTGTTAACCTACCAATTGGTAGAACCTTCGACTGGTTCGCAAGCCTCATGTTGAATGGGAGACCAGTCCAGTCACAACTTATTCATGCCCTTCCATGTTTGTCTTGTCAATATGTTCACATCCGAACCCAAATCTAATATAATATAATCCATATCATAATCTCCTATCTGCGCAGTCTTTCACAGTTCTCGGTCTGTCTTCAGTTTTTTCTTGATATGACTAACTCTTTTTTTAGGTCACATGTCTTCTGGGGTTTCTTCTATGACTGCTGTCAGTTCTGTGACAACATCTTTATCGTTAATTAGTGCTAAACAACTTTTGAAAAAATATTTAAGATTACTAACCTTTTTCATTGGTGGCTTCCTGATTAGCTGCTCAAATCGTTCGGGCATGGTCTTGACTTGTCCAAATGTCAACGATTGATTAGTATCAACAAATTCTAGTCACACCTCCAAGAATACTTCTTTCTCCTGTTGGATTTCTAGCATAACTTTCTTTGTGTTGCGGGTCGCATATGCGGTTGTCATTGATATATATTTTGGTCTTCTCCTGTCGCAGCACCTCCTCTTGTAAATACAACAATGTGGGGTTCTCTTGGATCAATAGAAATCATTTGAATATTCTAATTAGGATTCGAATTATGATTCTGCACCGGGTTGGGATTTACGACAGTTCTAGCCTGTCATTTTGCAATAAGTTGTGGACATTATTCGACAGTGTGATCAAATGCTTTACAATATGTAAAAAAAATTCGTAGAACTTTGACAATCTCAAGTAAAATGTCCTGGCTGCCCGCAATTATAACATATAACTTGGCCTCTTTCTTGACCAAATCCTCCTCCTTGTTGTTGTCCTCGACCTCTAAAATTTCCACCCCCCCTTTGTAGAGGGTATTTTTGTTGTTGAGGGTACTGATTCTGTTGGTATTACGGTTGAGGGTATTGCGGTTATAGATATTGAGCAGGATGATACAAAGGTTGTGCTCGTTAAATGTGCATATGCTCATCATTTTTCAATAAGTAGGTATCCATCATCTTTTCTTGCATTCTCTGAAATGCTCTGCAGTCTTTTTCATCATGACCTATTGATTTACAAAATTTACATTACAAACTAGCTGGTGTGCTTACAATATTCTGTATGTACAAGAATTCCTTGGACTTGTGGATCCTAGTCTGGCATATTCTACACTAAGGCATTCATTGGGTGTTTAACAGGTTCAACGCGCCTGCTGCGATGTAATTTATGAGCGTTGGGTAATTGTCTTTATGGTTTCTGTCTATTCTGCATCTTGTACACCATAGTTCTTCCTGATCTTCCTTTCCTCTTTTAATGTCTAGGAGCTGCACCGTAATATTGGCCAGCTGCGACTAAATTTGCATAATTCCCGAGCCTAAATGTCCAACAAGCGAGGCTTCTAATTTCATTGCTATTTCCAGAGCCTCTAACTGTGACACAATTTTATGTTGCATCAACGAGGTTTAGATATGTGGTAACAAGGTGGGAATAAACCATTCCTTGTGTTGCACAAACAACATTTGGAAACTGACTTTGGCCATCAATGTCTTAAATCTTTGGTCAAAGTCCCAAACAGATTCTCTTGGTAGTTGTTTAATCTCTTTGATTTCGATGATGCACTGTGATTCAGGCTTTGGATTTTTGAATTCATCTATCAAAACCAGTCGAATCTCGTTGAGTGTTTTCGGGACAACTCCTACTGGTACTATGGAAAATTTCATATACTAGTCAAGCACATGACCTCACAGAGTCATGATCATCTATGCTTTCTTGATATTCTCATCCCGGATCTATTGCACAATCTAGACAACTTCATAAAGGAACCAATGTTGTTTTGGGTCTTCCAACCTGTTTCCATTGAATATTGGTAACTTAATGTCATCTCTAGCCATTGTATTTGCTGCTGGTACAGTCAGAACAAAATTTTGACTAGTCAAACTTCCTTGTCCTCTATTTACAGTGTTAGTATTACTCATATTTACAGAATTACTTGGAGATAAGTCTCTCAATCTTACCTCTTGTGAAGTATTCGGTGTTGTAGGCGAGTTGTAAGCACGTTCTCGTTCTGGGGATTCAGTCGAATCTTCTTATTCTTCGTCTCCTTCATATATCGGTTGATATTCTTCTTCTTCATCACAAGACCCTTTGTCCAAGTATGACTCAATCTCTTAGACTTCTTCTTCTCGATCTGTGTTTCAACTCCCTCTTCCTAACAAAGTTTTTCTTCGCTTGTCGGACCTGAATCTTCTTCCGCTTCTTAAAAATATCGACTCTAGTTTAGTTCCACTATCTCCTGGGAACATCTCACTATAGGATTTTGCTGAGACATAGCCACTCTATTTATGTACATTCTTGTTACATTTGCATAATTCCTTTTTCACATACAAGCATTTTTATCCACGTTTTTAAAGATAACAGGTATCTACTACGTGTTCCCTAATTTTTTTTTGTTCCACCTCACTGTATGGGGTTATAGTGTCAACAACAAACTTAGTGATGTATCCCTCTAATATACCATCTACCCAAAAATCCATAGCCCTCGATACAGGATTGTCTACTCTTTTCAGGTGCTCAATCAATTGAGGACTCCACTCTCTCGGTTCTCCTCCTTGGAAATTTCTTTGTTGGGTTGTCAACTTAGACAATCATTCATGCAACACAATAGGAAACTCAGAAAATAAAATCTTGTGAATGTCTAAATAAATGTACTATCCCAACCACTTTGTTGGGGTCCATCGGGATCCTTCACTTTCTTTTCTTGCGAACTCTAACTCTTTGCCTTCCACCCAATCTTGGATCTTCGGTTTCGTGGGTTGCCAAAACATATCCCTAACCACAATGATTCAGGTCCCGACAATGGAACCATTTGTTGGATTTTTTGTCTCGGAGTACCTGGGAACATGTACAAAGAGACGGAAAATCCAACACCAAATAAAATAATGTAATGAAAACATAACATAAGAGAAATACTTATCTCAAAATATGGGAAACTTTCTGTAGTAGGACCACTTTCCTACCAATCGTAGACACCGTCAATCCTTCCTCGCTTGAACAGGTCACCCCCTAGCTGAGACCATAGATCCGCACGTAGAGGCTCACTTAGTCTCACCACTCTCGAAACTGCCTCTTCCGAGAGCCACAATTCTTCCCACTACTGCTTTCCTACCCATCTCCATTGCCTATGGGATGTGACCTAGCTCATCATTCCCATTTCTTGGATTCCTGTGCAAGAACATGGACTAGTAGAGTGATATAATGGAAGTAAATGTAAACAAATATACTCACTCTAAGTATCAACACACTCTCAATGATATCAATATTCCCAACACTATTAGATAGCATAAGTCACATGGTCCAAAGCTCAAGATTAACTTCAACAAGGAGAGGGCATATGAATCTATAACACAAGGAGGCCAACTCTAAACCAAAGGGATCAACTCAAATTAGAGAGAGGTAAGGTTTAAGCTTCATCATGGAGACTTACTTGAATTAGTGGAGTGGTGTCTTAGTGAAAATATTCCCTTTCCCGAATTAGCACCATGAGGAGGAGTTACCAAAAACTGAGTGGAGCCATGAAGAGCACATGGAGGCACACTAATGCATAAAGGTAGTTACAAAACATCAAGGAGGGAGAAATAGGTGAGAGAGGGCATCCAGTAGGGTCATAAGTATCATGGAAGCACAAAAATATGATTATCAATGCATGGTGTAAGAGTGGAAGCTAGAAAATAGCTTACAACCCCTAAAGACTAGGAAAAGGGCTCATAAATGACCAAAAACACATAAATGTGAGGGAAAATATTCCCAAGGATGGAAACTTGGACAAAAGGGGCCCACTTGTAATGCCCCAGTTTTGACCCCGTTACATTAAATGTACATGATGTATATATTGTAAAGGATCATGGTGTGGAGCTAAAGGCCAAGGCCCCGCCATTGATCGACTATGCTATGTTTTGGGATTTAAATCGTCACCGATTGAATATCGGGGCGTGCGGCACATATTAAGTTTCAGCATCATGTAAATATGCATCTATAATTAATTAAAATGAGCACAACCAGCTACGGTCGCGGCAACCAAATCGAATGGGGCATGATTTTTCCAAGGATAAGGATGTGGGGTTGGGAATTTGTCAATCCTTAGCCAATGGGGAGAAGCCAAATGTCTATGAGGAAACCCACCCAAGCTGTCAACTACCTTTCTTGTCTTTTTCTCCAATCATTTAATTCTGCCAGAATGTGGTTGAGTTAGTTATTGCATGGAAGGGGAAGAGTATGGGAAACCAAATTCGAATTGGGCAGAGACCCATTTTTGGAAAATCGTGTTCTGACTTCCTTGGCAAGAAAAATGCCCAAAAACGTATGCCATTCTGCCATGCATTCACGTTTTTCAGTTTCCTCACGTTTTGGGAGCAGCTGGAGTTTTTCCTGTGTCTTTCCATCCACGATTTTGGCTGTTTGCTTCATTTTTCCCATGGATTGGAGGTCGTTTTTGTAATGCCAGGGATTGGGTTGCCTCTCTCACGTTTTTGGAGCTGCCGGTGCATTTTTCCATTCACGTTTTTGTGATTTCATGAGTTTTTACCATGGCTGTGAAGAGCCATTCACGTTTTTGGTTGTCTCACTGATTAATGGTCTCACGCACAGACTATTTGGGACGTTTTCCCCTGCTGTGAGTTGTGCTCACTAATAAGCTACAGGACTGTGTGTTTTCCCCCACGTTGTGAGCTGTATTTGCTGTTTCATTGGGGCTGTGTGATTCGTTTTCCTATTTAAACTGTGATAGCTAAATTGGTTGCCTGAGTGCAATGGTTAGTCTTTGGACTGTGTGAGGAGTGAAGATTTTGGCTTGGTTTCTTGTTAAACCTGGTGTTAGAAACCACTCAGACAAAACTAGAGGGCTGGCCTTCTTCTCCATCACCCCTGAATAGCACTGGAAGGGAATGCAGGGCCTGAGGGACTGTGTAGCAGAGAAGGGACTGA
>LPNX011232330.1:455131-493552 GCA_001517045.1 Pseudotsuga menziesii
TCCAAAAATGAAATGAACATGTTGAATTGTGCTCGTTGAATGCACATTGATTCCGCTGTGCAAGATAGATAATCATAGCTGCGCATAATATACAATTGCATCTGTGCAAGATGAATTATTTAATTTGTGTATGATGAAAAATTAAATTATGCATGTTATACTGTCATGCATTCTTTCCCAGCATTCTGTTTCAGCATTTCAGCACTGTATTTTAAGCCTGTAGATGTTCATGGGCGGTTAGCCCGGTCTGATAGAGTTCGTAGATCGCGTCCTCTTTGCCGGTCGGAGGCATGGGGACGTGACACCACTAAGGTGTGTAAAATATAAAATATTAACTCTATTGTCCATAATTATTAAGAATAGGGTCCATTGTACAAGGTTTGGGTGACCAACATTATTAATTTCACCAAGGTGCAAATATGAATTGGGATGGACAAACTTAAGCCAACAATAAGTTATAAGGTTCCATCGATGTCCCCATTCCCCCTCACTTTATGGAATCCTTGGTCCCCCATATTCTTTTAGTTTCCTTTGCTACGCCAGTTGTTTATTTAATCAATATTAACAACATTCAAAGATAGCAAAGATGTTAGTAATAACATTAACATTTATAATAGTGCCAAAGTCCAAAGTCATGTTATCAAACAATAATCATAAGTCCTTAATCACATTAATCGTGAAAAGGATCATAAGTCCACAATCATATAAAATATCGTAAGTCAATAATGCAAAAGAACATAACTCACATGAAGGATCATAAGTCTGGGACTTAACAACTGGGGTATTACAAAGACACAAACATAATTCTCCACAATGGGTGAAATATGAGACCGATTATGGTGTTTTCTTCCTTGAGGGTCTTTGCTTGACGAATTCATCACGAGGTAAGCTCTAATTTCCTTCCCTCATTGGTGGGCATGGATGTCAGCGAGCACAGGTATATTCATCATGATGCTCGAACAGTGAATAAAACTATGATGGAAATCTAAATAATAAAGGTACCTTCACGTGGGAGCGCCTTATATACTGGACAGACTTTCCCTCAGGAGGGGAGCCTGTCAAATGAGCACTGTCGGATGAAAGATCCAATGGTACCCATTTGACAGGCTCCCCTCCCGAGGGAAAGTCTGTCTAGTAAATAAGGATTGCCCCTTCACGTGGGCGAAGTGAAGACTCCTCTTTGATCTTAACTCCCTCATACCACGATGATGACCATGACAAGGGAAGTCACTATGTGGAGGTCGGCTCATGCCACGTGGTATGAGGGAAAAATGTTTAAAAAAAGTTAATAAGAAACACATAACATAGATAATTGATTCTTGGTTCTAAGAAAAAATATGTTGCCAGAATTATATATTTTGGAAAATCTACCCATTGGATATATATATATATATATACCAATAAAGTCAAAGCAATAAATACTAATAAAATTAAGAAGCTTATTATGAATATATAGGTAATTGTGGTTTGAAAAAAAAATATAGGTAATTGTAACATTGTATATTCCTATGTATGATTATCATATATATGTGTGTGTGTGTGTGTGTGTGTGTGTGTGTATTTAATTAGTTAAAAATAACAAAATATTATATAGAGATATATTGAATTTTTTTAAGTATGTATATATAGATAGTTAATTCAACATTATTTGGTTTTAAATGTTTGATTCATCCCAAATCATGAGGATTCAACATCATATGTCATATTAACAATGAAAAAAAAGAGATGGTTGCATAAATGTTTGTTACTAGCATTTGCACCAAGAGGTGCAAAGGAACGTCAAGAGGGTAAAAATATTGAGTCTTTCCGCAACTAAACCTTGGAAGACTAGAATTTACATTTTAAAGTTTGTTAAAGTCTATGGAGCTTCCCGCAACCCGCAATCCGCATTGCGGAAGTAGAGTTGTGGAAGGAAACGTATGTGCGATTTTGCGAAACTGGAGTTGCGGAAGGACACTTTATTAAATTGTGGAATTGAGGAATTGTTGAAGGAAAAGTCCCTGCATTGCGGAAGAACAATTTTAAAAAGTATAGAATATATATTTTATTGTTTGTAAACTCACCAAATGAGTTTGATATTGATTTTTGTAACCATGGCTACGTTATTTCTCATTCATTTAATAACTTGTTTTTTTCTGGTTTTTTTTAACAAAAACGGTTGAGTAGCTTTTAATAAAAAGTTTGAAAAAAATTACAAAGCTCTGAATTCAGACTGCTCCAGAAGGGAAGCTACATCTGTGACTCCTTGTTCATGCTTTAAAATCCAATAACTTGTTTTTAATGAGTTTGGTTTTATTTAATACACCACAAATACATTTAAATTTCAAAACTAAACTGAAATAAATAAAAACAATATTGTTTTTTAATAACTAGAATGAAATAAATAAAAACAATACTATTTTTTAACAAATATTATATAAGAGGTGGAGTGTAAAACTGTCGCATCCTTCTATTATAGTTACTCTGTAAAAGAAATTTTAATCAGAAATTTTAACCATGGGCATGCTTCCTGCAATAGCCTACATTTTCTCTCCGGTTCTTTTTCTTCTTCCTGCAATTCCTACCAATTTAGAGGCCAAAACATGAAGAAGTTAAGCGGAAAGAACACAAACACACACAATAAAGCCTGAGTGTTTTCATAACATAATTCAAGTGGACACGTCATGGTACAAAATAAAGCATGAGTGTTTTCATAACATAGTTCAATTGGACATGCCATGGTACAGAATAAAGCCTGAGCGTTTTAACTCCATGCCGCCTTCTTCCATCTTTGCCGGATCACGGGATATACTAATTGGAAATTTTAACTCACCAATCACCATGCGGCATGTGTCAGAATGTGAGTGGCCAGGGAGACGAAGAATCTTTTGAGACTGCGTCTCCATAGGGAAAACACCTTCGGCGTAATTATTTTTTTTTATAAAGCAAAACGATTTTATGAAAGTATTGATGTTGAGTTGAAGTGTGGATTATTCTCTATTAAAAATGATGAGTGGAGGAGTTCTTTGTTCTAAAGGTAAAACATTTTAACTTGTTATTAAATGAGCCATGTAGAGTAGTCAAATAAAATGAGTGTGCATGTTGTACATAATTGAAACTCAATGATTTTTCCACAAGGGTTAGAGCAATTGGTAATGAGTAATTGAGATGAGAAGTTGTAAATGGAACATTACGAGTTCAAATCCCCCATGTTTACTTACTTACAAAAAAAATGGAAACTCTATAATTTAGACAACTAGGCCCGCTACACCTTTTAAACGAAGAGTTTTCTCAACTACTTTAGAAGAGGGGATAAAACCACGGGGAAGAACATAACTAAATTAGAAAATGACATGTTATTATCAAGTTTGATGAAGAATGATAGTCCAAATGCATGACGAATTTACAACTTCTAAAAGAGGCACTCAATGATCTACATAATACTAGCCCAAATTGGAATTGATTTCTCATGCAAAAGACAAGATTACATTGTTAAGAAGTTCATGAGGGGGATTGGGAATCACAAAAGTAGGTGAATTGGGTGGCGTATGATCCTATAAAATGGAAATGGAAGTATCCAATAACTTGGGATTAGGTTGAAATTCATAAATGACTAAGTGAGACTTTGAAGAAAATACATTTGTGGGGATGGAGACTATTGATGGGGGCTTAGTACAAGTGGTAATAAGGGAATCTCCATGTGATTTGTATACAATTTTGATTGGTGGGATGGAGGCATTTTTCTGCATAAGTACAAACAAGTCAAAATCCATAGAATCCTCTTAAAGGGAGGGAGATAAAGGTTTAATTATGGGATTTTCTCTTTCATCTACCAAGTAGTCCTAACTCTAGAATGAATTTGCAAATGGCATACTAAGTATGGAAATGAAAAAAAAATGTATAACTTTACTCGAATATGAAATTGTATCTAGGTTAATTAACTCCCACACTTAATCATTCTATAACTGCACTACTTCACTCACAATCTGCTAAAATGTGGGTAGTCAGGTTAGATGGAGTCAAACTTGATCATTGCATACATTGAGGTTGTTTTGGTCAATCTTAACCATATTAATGCACCCAAGACTCATATACTTAGGAATATTATAGAAGTTGGACCATTTCCTTATGTAAAAACCATACCAGGATAAAAGGGTTATAAAAAAAACATCCTTCACATGGGATTGACATCTATGGGTCATGTGCATACCACAAATAGAGTAGGGATGAGGGATGATATGCATATCACAACAATCATGGATTATCTCACAAATGTATTTCAAGCCTTCCAACTTCATTCTAGAGTCAACGATGGCATAAATTATAAGAATTGCACTCTAGATAAAATCCCCTCTCTCCCTTCTTATTATCTCATCATGCTTGGGCATGGCATTGGTGAAAGAAGGAAAGAGTAGGGCGATGCAACAAGTTGATTGGAGGGAAATAATAGATGGTGGTTTTCAACAACGTGGATAGGAACATGAGAGATGGTGGTTTTCAATAAGGTGCTAATAGAGAACATTTTTTTTGAATGATTGTCACAACATTAAAATAATGCATTTAACGTAATTGTAGTGAAGGTCTTTGAAGAGTATTTGTGATATTTTTCATTGGGCTAATGTGAATCCATCTTTTTCCATGTATACCAACACATGATAAATGACTAAGTGAGGCTTTGAAGAAAATACATTTCCGGGGATGGAGTCTATTGATGGGGGATTAATAGAAGTGGTAATAAGGGAATCTCCATGTGATCTGTATACAATTTTGATTGGTGGGATGGAGGCATTTTTTCGCATAAGTACAAACAAATCAAAATACATAGAAGCCTCTTAAAGGGAGGGAGATAAAGGTTTAATGATGGGATTTTCTCTTTCATCTACCAAGTAGTCCTAACTCTAGAATGAATTTGCAAATGGCATACTAAGTATGGAAATGAAAAAAATATATAACTTTACTCAAATATGAAATTATATATAGGTTAATTAACTCCCACACTTAATCATTCTATAATTGCACTACTTCACTCATAATCTCCTAAAATGTGGGTAGTTAGCTTGGATGGAGTCAAACTTGATCATTGCATGCACTGAGGTCGTTTTGGTCAATCTTAACCATCTTAATGCACCCAAAACTCATATACTTAGGAATATTATAGAATGTGGACCATTTCCTTATGTAAAAACCATAGAAGGATCAAAGGGTTATACATAACCCTCCTTCACATGGGATTGACATCTCTGGTTCATGTGCATACCACAAAGAGAGTAGGGATGAGGGATGATATGTATATCACAACAGTCATGGAGTATCTCACAAATGTATTTCAATCCTACCAACCTCATTCTAGAGTCCACCATGGCATAAATTATAAGAATTGCACTCTATATAAAATCCCCTCTCTCCCTTCTTATTATCTCATCATGCTTGGGCATGGCAATGGTGAAAGAAGGAAAGAGTAGGGTGATGCAACAAGTTGATTGGAGGGGAATAATAGATGGTGGTTTTCAACAACATCGATAGGAACATGAGAGATTGTGGTTTTAAAAAACATGGATAGGAACATGAGAGATGGTGGTTTTCAACAAGGTGCTAATAGAGAAAAAAAATTTTGGATTATTGTCGCACCATTAAAATAATGCATTTAACGTAATTTTAGTGAAGGTATTTGAAGAGTATTTGTGATATTTTTCTTTGGGCTAATGTGAATCCATATTTTTCCATGTATACCAGCACATCAAAGCTTTTGTCTTAGATGGCTAATGAATTGAAGTGATTCACTAGATTATCAAGGAGGCACTAGGTAAATAATACCAAGGAAGCTTGGCAATGGAGTTGGAGAAATTGAATTCAAGGCATAAAATCCTACCTATGCCGAGTCTTTAATGTCACACTATGTATTCTTCTTTAGTGTTTTCATAAATGTATATGTTTTGCAAGACCATGCATGAGTTGTCAAATTCAAAAAAAATATTAAGTCATGTATAGTTTGTTTATTTGTGGTTCATCACACATCTAAACCTATAATGAAAAAATAAATAGAAACCTAGAGAATGGTCCCTACAACATTGATGATAGACCGTTATATCTAAACAATTTGGGACATTGTCTTTGCTTTTCCAATGCTACTTGTAAGATTTCTTTAAACCCTCAAAAATGAATGTTGGTGGTCTTTATAACTCATATGTTGGTGTTCTTCATAACCCATATGGGTATGTATTTCCATTAAAGGGTACTTGTCACAACCCTAGGGCATACTTAACCTTTTTTTGTGTGGGTCCCTAGCTGTTGTGTGACACCACTTATCATTTGGCACGAAGACTAATGGTCACCCACACTTACTTGGCGGTGGACTATGCCTCTTCACTCAATGCATGCACATACCTTCACCTTGAGATACATGTCACGTGAACCTGCTACATCAATGACCTTTCCCAACCTACACTTGGAATTATTAGTATGTTTCATTAACTTGGTTAACATTAGCTGGTTATGTTACTTAATTCTTCATTCCATAAACATGTACACAAAAACACAAGAACAATACTTATATATGTGGTGCCCAAACTAGGACACCAAGAAGCCTTTTTATTAAAGTAGGAAAAAAAAGATACAATGGAAATACAAAGTGTTGGGCCATGGATATGTCACCCATTTCACTCGTTCTACCTCCCCTTTTCACTCATCTATCACTTCATTTGCCATACATTTCATTAAAATTCCATGTTATGCTTATTTATGCTCTAGCCATTAATAATGTCTATTTTCCTTCATTATCTATAAGTTAAGGCTTATATTGTTTAGTGATGATGGTTTATGAAGCAAATTTCTATGGAAATTCATGTGGCATATCTAAGCTCTGACTCATGGTCAAAGATCCTTGAGAAAAAACACATCATATACGAAGAGACAGTTTTGCGTTGCATTTTACACGCAGATGAACATGAGTTTCCAAAATATGGGACATGGGTTTTGTGGAAAATGAGCCAAGTTATGTGATTTATGAGCAAATTCTCCAGGAAGTTCCTAATATGAGAGATATAGATTTATTGTGATGGCCTTTCAAGATTGACAATTTTTTTTAAACAAACTCCATATGTGGAATTGGGTTTCTTATCTTCATTATAGATTTGATGTATAAATATGTAATAAATCTCATGTGGAAGGGGGTAGATAGGGAGATAAAGAAGTAAAATAGTGGTTTGTCAAAGTTATTGTATCATTTCTCTTTCACAATAGAAGGCGTGTTGATTCAGGCAATCTGAGTCTTAATTTATGAGTTGCTTCAATAACCCTGGTTGGAGAAGGAAGGGCCTCCTTTGATGACTAGGTTGTGCCATTTCAATTAGTTTTTCATAGTTTTATCATAGATTGTTATTTGAATTTGTAGTAGTTGTTGCTACTTCTAAATTTCATTCATTACATATGTTGTGTTTTTTTTTCGTTAATAAGAAAGGAAACTTTATATTACTATATGATACAAAAATAGTATACATTCGATCTCGTCCAGCTGAAAGAGCCACAATGGACTGGGAATTTATTCAGAGATTTCATTCTATCATTTCCCTCATTCCTCCCTCCCCTTATCTTTCTAAGATTCTGGTCATCTAGACCCCTTCCCACATTAACATCATTCATATCAAAACGGTTACAGAGACAAATAACCTGATGCCTCTCAAACCAGTAACTGTGCAGAGACAGATAGCTAGTGAAGGCTTCCCTATTGATTACCCCTTCCCAACTGAAATGATTACATTCATATATAAGAAAAAAATTATTTATTAAAAGCATGATAAAACCAGAGTTCAACAGCCAAGCCAAAATTGCAGAAAATCGAAACAGGCAAAAATCAAAAAACATTATCCTCCCTAGGGCCTTACTGCAGCTATGGATCAATGGGGGAGGGCGACGACGCCATGGGATTCTACCCCAGGGTCTCCAATAGATATTCCGCAATCATATCCATCATTATGAAACCATCAATGCTTTCCTGCTGTCCCTGTCTGATCATGGCTAATGCTTCCCGAATCCCATGTGCTAGTTGCAAATTTGCCTATATGTCCTAAGCCAACATAATACGAACCGTCCAGAAGGGACTGGATTCTAGGGGCCGCCCTTGATGATTCTCATATTCATGGATAAGATCAACTTCCTTGACAATGATCATGGCTTCCACCCTTTCCAAAGTTTCAGCCATATATTGCGCCCCACAGTTAAATGCCAGAGGAGCCGGGCCCTCTTCTATAGGCAGGGCACTACCAGATGAGCAGGATCGGGATATATTTCCGTCTTCCATTCTTCCACGTTGCCCCTAGATATGCCACACATGCCATTAATGCTGAGCCATTGTATCGCATAACTGAGAATTTCGAGAGGCCTGCATGAGAAGGTGAACAAAACTAAGCCTGGCCATGGTGATCCTTTCACCATCCAGAGATGCATATATAGTCACTCCCATAACCTTGATGATGTAACCTACCCTCATCATCACCGGTTGATGTTTCCATTTCACACCCTGTGAAACTTCAGCCTTACAGTTCCAGAGCCATTTAATCTTCGCCTAATCCTTCCTTCCATGTGAAAGATTGGCATCCCTATCCCCCATTAAAGGCCGCCTAGTACGGGCCTTACTACTATTTATACTCCAGGTATAGAGACTCGATAGTTCCCCACCAGTAAATCCAAAGGTTTTGATCCCTTGTACCTCATCGTACCTTGCAATCATGAAAGGAGACATTCTTATAATTGAAGGCCCGACGTTGGATTGTCCTCATCGGATCGGGTGGGCATTACACCATCCTCCTTTGGATCACTCATCTGCTTCCCACTTGTGCTAGCCTTAACATCAGCTTGCATGAAATTAATGTCGTGTGGTATGGATGTCTCATCACCTTCATTTGTGCTTGACACGAGGATGTGGAGAGGGGCCCCAACATGCCAGATCATGTGGCCATTTGAAGGCTTCCCAGTTATGACAAGGGGGATGCATGTGTGGGGGGAAGCGACAAACAACAGGGTTGAATAGGGAGATTGATTGCACATGTCCTACATCAGAGGTGAAAGAACAAACAGTTGTTGAGGATAGCCTACATCTGTCCTCCCGATGCCTTCCACCGCTAGCGCTTCACATTTTCTCCATAATAGACGATCTCTCTTGTTGTCGTTTACCTCTGCATGGAAGGAAATACCATTTCCAACCCCTTCATTTTCTAAGGCATTCGCCACCCTGTTACCTATCCGTTTAACATGCGAGAATATGAGCGCAGGATTGTCCCTTAGCCAACTTCTTAGCACTGTTAGCCTGCAATACCATCACCAGTTTTTGGAGACCTAGCCTATGGTCGCTCCATTCTGAAGCCTTCTGGCTATGTTAATGACCACCAGAGAGTCCCCTTCCACAATCAAAGGGGTTCACTGGTTCTGTATGCCCACGAGACCCCATTTATGAGGCCTTCAAGCTCCGCTAGTTTGTTAGTGTTGGTGCCTGTGTTGCCCCAACATATGCTGAGAATTCTTCCCTATGAGTCCCTAACCGCTCTGTCGAAGTTAGCAAGTCCCAGGTTCCCTTTTGCGGCCCCGTCGAAGTTCAATTTGAAGGCGCCTGTCAAAGGATTTTGCCAAGAATCAGAGCTGCTCGACTACTTAATCATTTTGTTGGGACGTGAGTTGTTCACATGCAACGTATGAATTCCCCATCCATGAAGAATTTGTTTTTCAATTGTTTCTGCTACATAATCCTCGTGTGTCCATGTAGTTAACGCCATAGTTTCTTTTAGATGAGCTTCTATAATCACCCAAATTTCTTCTACCCGTCGCTTTTTGTTTTAAAAAATTGTTAAGTTCCGAGTTTTCCATTTCCTAGACCACGAAGCCCAAGAACAACTCCCAGATTCTATTCACTATTTTGTTTTTGAATATGTTCTTTGGACATTCAACTATTGTTATGTCGGGTCTTCCTTTATATCTATGATATTTTTTAAACAGGCCGACACCATTTTCCCATATAGTGTTCGCTATTGGACATTCGTCCAACAAGTGGTTCAGATTTTCATTATATTTTCACAGAGGCTACATCTTGAAGGACCCAAAATCCCACGAACTTGTATATTATCCCATGTGAGAATACAACATTTGAGAGTGAGCCAACTGGAAGCTGCAACTTTGTGCCACCATTTTCCTCCCCAAATTTTTCTCCATTTAGCCTCCTTTTCCAACCTATGAGTTTCAGTCAGCAACCCTATGGCCTCTTTAATATTGAACCTTCCAAGATTGGCCCATATCCCCAACGTATCTTATCCGAACCATCGTGCCAGGGGATCTTCCTAGAGTAGAGTTCCATGTAGAAATCATCCATGTTCTCGGTTGATACCAAGGTTTGCCACCATTCTTTCCTTTTCCATGTCCTGAATATTTTGTCAGGGGACCCGAAGTCCCAAAATTCACTCACCTTTTTTCATTTGGCTATTATGGAGATCGTATATAAGTGTCAGAATGTCGTCCCGAATATCAATACTCGGCTCCTAGTTCCAAGCATCGATGACAAACAGTGTTGAGTTGCCATCTCTTACCTCCCAAAAACTATGACTTTGGATGAGGTTTCGGTTTTCTTGAGCCGATTTCCAGTTGCTGGAGCCCGGGAGATCCTCCCTAAATCTTATCAATGATTGTTTTGGCCATTGGGGTGCATACTTTGCATGCCATAGCTTCGCCCATGGTTTTTCCTGGTGAGTTATCCATTTCCACCATTTCTTAGCTCCCATTTCTTTATTAATATCTAATGGTCACGAAGACCTAACCTTCCCACCTCTTTGTGTTTACATACAATTTGTCATTCCACCAATGGCCATTTCTTGTGGCTATCGTCTCCTCCCCATGTAAAGTTCCTTTGAATATTCTTGATCTACTTTATCAGCGATTTTGGTGCTGCCAAAACCAAGAACAAGTAGAGCGGCATAGCCTAGAGGACTGACTTAACCAAGATTAGTCAACTGGGGAAGTTAAGGGCTCTAAAGGTCCACTGGCTAAGTTTCTGCTTGAATTTGTCCAGAAGATCCTTCCAAGAGACCTGTCTGATGGTCAATTTTGTAAGCGGTGCTCCTAAATATTTGTAAGGGAGCCCTCCTTCAGCAAATCCCAGTATCCTTAGAATATTTATTTTCATGATTTTCGGAGTATTAAAGAAGTATACCTGGGGTTTATCCTTATTGATTTCAAGACCGCTGACTTCCAGGAAAGTGTCCAACCCATCTTTTATGCGTCGTGCCTCTTGTACAGTGGAAGGACCCATAAGCATCGTATCATCTACAAACTGTTGATGAGCTTGAGGCTATAGCTCAGCATTAAGGGATAGCCCTTTGATCTTATTCTCCATGCGTAAGTTCTTGAGCATTCCGCCTAGACCCATAGATGCTATAATGAAAAGAAAGAGGGACAACATGTCACCTTGTCTAATTCCTCTTGAGACCTGGAAGGGTGTGGAGGGAGTACCATTAACTGAAATTGAGAAGACGGCTGATGAAACCAGTTTCATCACTCACCCCATCCATTGCTCTAAGAATCCGAAAGCCTGAAGCACACCTGATAAGAATTTCCAATTCAATTTATCATAAGCTTTAGATGGATCTAATTTTAGTAGCATACCTAGGATTTTCCCAATTTTGACCGAATGGATGGTTTCATGGATAGGGATGATTCCATCCAGAATTTGTCTTCCTTTGACGAATCTCGCTTGCTCAGGGGAGATGATTAGAGGAAGCAGGGGAGGAAGTTTGTTGGCTATAACCTTAGAAATGATTTTATATATGACATTACATAAGGCGACTGGTCTAAGTTTTCCAGGATCTTCCGTTCCCGTTTCTTTTGGAATAAGCACTAGGAAGGTTACATTAAGAGCTTTCATAATATTGCTAGTCTTCCTTGAGTCCTCCACCAGAGCCCAAACTTCCTCTTTTAGCTAATCCCAATAGGCATGGAAGAAGTTGGTGGTAAACCCATCAGGTCCTAGGGCCTTATCATTCGCCATTTGCTTAACCGCAGTGTCAACTTCTTCCAACTCAATTGGTTTCAGAAGCAAGAAGTTATGCTCTTCTGTGATGAATTTCGGAATGTGCTTCAGAACCTCCCTTTGGGTTGCATCCTTGTCCCAATATGATTCCTCCAAGAGGTTGGCGAAAAAGGAGCTCAAAAAGAGTTCCAGGTCTTCCCAAGTTTCGACAATATGTCCTTCTTCTGTTTTCATTCTAGCCATCTGGTTGCCCTGGCGACGTTGGATGGTTGCTTTATGGAAGAAACTGGTATTTCATTCCCCTTCTTGGAGCCACCTAACTCTGGATTTTTGATTCCAGAATATTTCCTCCCATTGTTCTCTTTGGCTAAATTCGTGGATCAGTGCTTTTTATTGCTCTCGAATGTCCGTCGTGAAGCTAGTATGCATACTTATGATTTGCACCTCTTTGATTTTGTCATCCAACTTTGCTTTAGCCTTAAAGATGTTACCAAAGGATTCTTTGTTCCAATTCTTGATTTTTGATTTAAGGAGTTTAAGCTTTTGTTGGAACTGGTACATCCACGTTCTTCTTATGGTTGGTATTTCCTCCCTCCATTCTTTTAGTTTCTTCGGGAAGTCAGCCTGGATAAGCCAAAAAAATTTGAAACGGAATGGTCTTTGCAGATTAACCCCTACGATGTCCCTCTCCAACTTAATAGGCCAGTGGTTTGATCCGATTGATGGGAGTACCACAACCCTCAGTTCTCCCCCATTCATCATAATGGATTCCGAGACCAAAAAGCGGTCTAGCCAGAAAGCTACTCCCTTGTCTCCTATTCTTTTATTATTCCATGTGAAGGTACCGTTGTTTGTTCTGACATCGAAAAATTCTAGGTTATCAATAACTTCATTAAAATACTCACTAATAGGGTTTAGCTGCCTTATCCCACCTTTTTTTCATCAAGATTCCTGATCAAGTTGAAGTCCCCTCCAAGAATCCATGGTTTTCCTTTCGACCTCCTTTTAAGCATCCCTAAAGAGTCCGGAAATTGCACTTTCTATTCTTCCTGAGGAGGGCCGTACACATTGGTAATAAGCCCCCTGGTACTAGTACCTAAGATATGGAATGTTGCAGATAAAGAGTACTAGGTTGCAGAGAAGTCAGAGAGGGAAACCTCTCTTAGGTTCCAGAGAATCCCGATACCTCCAACTGCCCCTTTAGCGTCCACTGCAATGGCCTCACTTCCCCTCCAAACTTTTCCTTCGATAATCTTTAGTTCCGCCTCTGAGCATTTTGTTTCTTGTAGAAAAAAAATTATACTTGGATTTTCCAGTTCTATCCTTCTCCTTAGAAGACAAATCTTCAAGGTGTTGTTACACCCTCTTATATTCCAGGATGTGATCCACATTGGAAACTTATTTATTCACAGGAGAAAGGGTCGCATCTATGGTAGGATATTGCCTCGATGCCACCAGTTGAGCCCCTACCATTTTAATCCTTTGCACATTACTGTGCCTTCCTCGATTTTCTTTATTCCCTTTCTTTTTTCCATCAGGATCTTTGAGGGGTTCTACAGAGACGCCAAGAAACTTCATCGATTTGGCCTTGATTATCGCTTTTTCTAGTAATGTGACTTGTTGTGGAAGTATTTTTTCGGGGACCTTCTCAGAGCATGTCGTTTCCAAACCTACCAAATCCATATCTCCTATCTCCATTTCTTCCTCTTCAGCTTCCGATGTCTTATTATCGTCTTCTTTGATTTCTTGAGGCTCTTCCTGGGTCTGGATCTTCGTGCTTAGTTCAGTTTCTTGAGTCTGCTGGTTTTGAATCTTTTCTTCTTGCTGAGTGGTGATCCACTTGCGTTCTTGGAGGGCATCAAACCTATTTTGCGTTTGGACTTTTTAATAGATTTCAGGGCCCGCAGTCTTCTTAGCTGATCTTTTCTTATTTTGGACTCGGGTAAACCCCTCGGAATCTTGATTTTCTTGATTTGTCATTCCTCCTAGTTTTTAATTCTGTGGGCATTCTCTGAACAAGTGTCCATGCTCATGACATCGCCTGCATCTGAACGGTATCTGTTCATAGTCGATTGCTTGAAACCAATCCTCATCCTCCCATGTTATTTCCATTCCATCTGGAAGATCCTGTGATATATCAAGATAGATGCAAATCCGGGCATAGGATGTGCACCGCTTATGTCGGGTTTGCTCTGAGACTTTTACAAAGTTCCCTAGGATGTTCCCAATGTTCGTCAGTATTTCTTCTGCCTAGTACTCTGTAGGAAGGGAGTACATTTTGATCTAGACCGAGGCTATTGTGAGATTTTCCTTGTCTGGATTAAGAATAGACTAGCAGAATTAAAGAAATAAGGCCCGCTCTCAAATATTCTGGTTCTATCTTCTTCATTAAAGAAGATAACCATGAAGAAACCTTTGGCTCCCAGTTGCAGATCATAGTGGCCTTGTGGTTTCCAGGTGGTGTTTATCCACCATACTAAGGTCTTCTCCGTGGGACATATTCCAACAAATTTACCAATGAGAGCGCGCTCCTTCATGTAGGTGATGTCTTCCCTTATTTGATCTGATTTGATCTGAAGCTTTGTTACAGTCTTCGATTTTGGAAAACAATGCCCTGCTCTTCTATTCTCTCCCTTCATCGTAGTTTCTTTACCGGATCCACGCGTGCCTTCTCTATCCTTCCCTAGATGGGTATCAGGTACTTTTCGTTTGCCTTTGTCTTTCTCTATTTCCATTTTTGAGCTCTGAACAAGGGGCTTTGCCCCACCATCCGTAGGCTCATTCATCCTAAGACCTGACCCACGGGCCTTAAGTTCAGGCTTAGGCCCCTGGCCCCTCCCTCAAGAACCGACAATCCTTGCACCTTGCAGCCGTCGTTAAACCTCCCGTCTCTCAATTCACCGTCTTTATTACATATGTTGTTTCTAACTGTTGTTACTTTTTATTATATGTTGTTACGTGTTGTTACTTCGCTACAATTCTTCAAGTTCGAGTAGTTCTTTTCATTTCAACAAGTGTGGGTTTGTTTTCCAATATATGCAAGAGTGATTAAGCTTTAGTCGTGTGATTTACGTTTATACAAGTTTGGGTTTAACCTTTCATATCAAGCATGTGTAAGCTTGTTTCAATTTAGAAAGTAAAGTGTGAAGAGTGTTTTCATTCAACAAGTGTGTTCTTTCTTGTGCCTTAGATCTATAGTTGTTACTTGGTGCATGAGCTTGCTTTCAAAAGATTGTTTTTACTTCTTGCAAGCATGGTTTTGATTAGACTTCCTTCGATGGATGGTGCACGATCTAATTGAGAAGTGTGATTAATTTTCGAATAAGAGTGCCATTGGTCATATTTTCTAATTAGCACAGTGGTTCCTTTTCAAAGAAGTGGATTGATTAAGTTTTTGTATATTGCATGATCATCATAGATTCAACATTAAGGAGGAAATTGTAGCTTGCATAGATTTGGCGTATAGCATTGAAACAAAAAGATGTTTATGGATCGACATTTAATGTGAGTGCTAGTTTTGTATTTTAATAGACCATTATTAGCTCTAACACAAAGCACGAGTTTAACACCTTATTTCCGAAACCCTTTTTACAACCAACAACTATGTTAGGGAAAATGGGAAAACCTCAGTTCTGGTTGCCGATGCACTGTGCTTGTTGACAGGGGAAACTGTAGCCGATGAAATGTTTTTGTTGAAGGTTTTTCTTGCTTCGAATGGAACTACGACATTGGTTGCACCTTTCCTAATGCCATGGACTTATTCATGTGATTAGTCCAACCATCACAACCAAGCAATGATAATGCACTTTTTCATTCTTGCAAGTGTCAATTTTAGCTACGCTTTGGTCCTACTTTGCAACCTCTTCTTGGGAAAGGTAGTTATCACTACCTTCACATGTCAAGCTTACACCTCTACTCAACACTTACCTATTTTCCTACCATGACACTACTAACTAACATGGCATTTGCATGCCCACCTCTACTCAACACTTACCTATTTTCCTACCACGACACTACTAACATGGCATTTGCATGCCCACTGCCGCCCTCCTTAAATTGTAATGTTGTGTCATGAAAAAGTACATGGTCAAGTTACTCCTCTCTATTAAGTTTTATTTTGAGAATATATCCCATTTTATAAAGTCAAGGAAGAGTCAACGAAGGTAAAAAAAGGAGTCAAGGAAGGTGAAAGGCTAGGAAACCTAACATATTTAATAAAATCCTTAAGGTTGAAAATTCACATGGTTAAGATTTGTTGATTTTTACAGGTTAGATGACTCTTAATGCAAATACTAAACTTCAATACATGGACATGTAAAAAACTAAGGTAAAATTTAAATTGTACTAAATTTTAACAACATAACTTTCATCTCTTTCAACTTAACGCTCTGCTGGTCACTGCGTTAACGCTCCGCTGGTCATTGCGTTAAAGTTGATCATTGAGATGTTTTTGTTTTTTTTCAAATGTAATGTACAGAAAAATAATCAAATGCAGTAAACTCAATCTCAAATAAACTACAGAAGATAGAGAAACATAACCATTCGTTGGATCCGCCTTATACTCAGATAGTTTTAAGTTTGATCTTGTCACTGAAAGGACAAGTCAAACTGAACAAGCATGTTATGTACCTTGAGAGAGATAGAGTTCAGGTAGAAGTAAACAGACCTCGGATTCTTCAATAAGAATAGCAGTTCAATTATATTGATCCATAGTCCTACTACTTAAGATGACTTACACAGGTGTGAGATCCTGCTAATGGGTTCCAAAACCAAAATAGGGTAGAAAACGTTGTCAGGAGAAAAGAAATAACACTGGTGTGTGCACACAGTCTAGGCGGACAGAGCAGTCGGCAGCTGATAACCGGCGGACAGTAAGAGACACCCTCAGACAGGGTCACGTGGGAAACCAGCAAACGAAAGACAACCAACACCGGTGGAGACCTAGCAAGTGCAGATCCGACGGGACTAACAGTGGTAGATAGAGTCACGGGTTTGCTCACGGTGGAGCAGCCAGGAAAGAAAGACAACCGACACCGGCAGAGACCTAGCAAGTGCAGATCCGACGGGACTAGCAGCGGTAGATAGAGACACGGGTTTGCTCACGGTGGAGCAGCCAGCAGCAGACCACACACATACTGAAAAAAGACCATGTAGACAGTCGTAGAGAAAAGACGCACACAGCCCGCAAAGAAACGACGCCAGCAGCGCGTAAAGAAAAACGCAGGCAGTCGTGAAGAAAAGGTAATTGGTCCGTGAAAGAAAAAAAACACTGGCAGACAGCTCGAGCCCGTAAACAAATCGCAGATCGCTGAGAAGGAAAACCGACCAGCCCGTGAAAAATAAACACGTGAGGATGGGTGGAGAGCCTCAAAACAAAAAATCGATAATAAAAATAAACATGCCCACATCCTTTTATAAGGTTAAGTGATAATAAAGAAAATTCTGGATAGTGCTAAGGGAGGTTCCACGTAAAAGATTGATTTTTTGAATAGTGGCAAGGGTCCACGATAATAATAATAAAAAAATCAAACCAAAATACTTTAACCAATAGTGTAATAAAATAACAAAAAGTGTAATCATAAAGTAACAATCAATAATAAGATAATCCAAAAGAGTAATCATAAAAAAAATATGAGATAAGATTAAAATGGTTCACAAGTCTTTATTAATAAAATCATAAAGATTTTATTAATAAGATAACAAATAACTAATTAAAGATAAAGACATAAAATGAAAGTCCAAAGGTCCAATATAAAATGAATAATCCAAAACCATAAGTGGGTCAAGGGTTCTTTAACAAATCTTTTAACAAAACATATCATAACAACTCATGGTCCAAAAGGCCTTTAATAAATTATTAAGAGAATACACTCCATAAAATAGGATTCATCATAGTCAAAGGTGCACTCTCCATAAGGTAGGAGTCATCATAGTCAAAGGTGCACACAAGTGAGAGCGTTAGGATCAAGTAAGAATAGGACCAAGAGTCAACAACCACAAGATCAAGGTGAAACGTAAAGATAGACAACATTCAATTAGGACCAACTAGACCAAAGACTTTTCTCTCTCTCAAGATACATATTTTTCATATATTTTGTCATCACTATATAAGGGGGAAGATCCAAACGGATGGTACAATCCTTTTGTCCTTGACACTGCTCCTAAAGGTTAGGTACTAGAGACATCATCAAGGGGTGGCCAATCCCTTGAGAATCAACCTAGCAATAACCGATTAGGAGAGGGGCCATCATTATCTTCCATTCTTAATGAATGGCTTTCAGCCTTAGGCTGAGTTCCAGTCTCACACTGAATCAAGTTGATCAATCCCTTGACCCTAATCGAGTCCTCCATTCTCTCACAGAATGGTTCTCGGTACTAAGCTGAGTTTTAGTCTCACACTAAAAATTGATCAACTACATGCAGTACCTACTTGGACATCGTGTCCTTGGTCCTATACCAGAATATATCTCTGCCTCTACCTGCAGGCTCTACTTGGACATCACATCCTTGGTTCCAGGGAAAAATGCCCTAGAGGCATATAGGGGACCTAGCCACATGCTAGGGGCTTTGCCATGGCATCAACCTGCTTGGTCCTAGACCAAGAACCCCAGGAGACTACTGGGGGCCCTAGGGTACCTTCTAGGGTCTTACTCTGTCCTAGTCAACTGACTAGGAAACCATTCTCTGAGAATGGGACTCGCAACTGCACTAACTTTAGGACTCCCTCTCAGCAAGAGGGACATTCTTAGCACATCGATAACATATTGTACCCTTACATTGTGATAACTCATCTCGATGTCTTTAAGCCTGTCATCAAATACAGGGTTTCTTGAGAAACTCAAACAACTCTCCATCTTAGCATGAAGCAAGATCTCATAGATCTTCTTGGAAGTTATAGTTGACTTCCCTTGATCGCTGAGAATTACTTTCCACAAATCAATTTTCCAAATCCGTTGTTGGACTGAAACCTTAGTGACATGGCACTCACTGGGGCAACCTTGAAGCTCTTCAATAGGCTTCTTAATGAGATCAAACGTAGGCTTCTTGGCCTTCTCCCTCTGCTTCTCTAAGCGAGAAGTCTTATAAGATTCCATCTTTGAGTCACTGGAGGACTGATGGAAGATCACTCTTTCATCTTCTGCAACCCCACTTGGTTGGGGACTAGAGAGTACCGATGTCTCCCTCTTGATCTATGAATCCTGACTGGGGTATAGAGTTTCAATGGCATGTCCTGGGACCTTATAGAGGTCACCTTCATGAACTCCAATCACAATGGATGAGCTTATACTTCTACCTTTGAACCATATCAAAACTTTTCCTCCTGAGAATGTTACAGAGTACCCCTTGTCTTCTAAAACTGTCACTGAAATAACATTCTTCTTTAAACCAGGAACATATAAAATTTCCTCAACATTAATCAACGTTCCTGAATCAAGCTGTATCTTGGTTGAACCAACCCCTTTAATGTCAAAGGTACTTCCATCTACAAGTTCCACTTTCTTATGGAACTGCTTGACCTTGATAGATGCCAAGGTCTCCTTAAATCCAGTCATATGCCTAGATGCTCCACTGTCTATCCACCAGGAATTTGAAAAGTTGAAGCTGGGACTTGAAAGTGTTGAGGCCAAGTAATATTCTTTTCCTTGACCTGTATTCTTGGTTTCAACCTTAGACCTCTTTTGTTGAGGTTGCTCTTCTTCTGTAGCAATTGAAACATGGTGTTTTTTTCTATGCCAATTTTTGTTAGATGGTTTTCTACACTCCCATGCATAATGACCAAGCTTACCACAATTATAACACTTAACTCTTGATTTAAAGAAATGCTTACCTCGAGGTTCCTTACTATTGTCCTTATGTGGTAAGGGATTCTTTCCTTTCTTTGTTTTGACAAATAGAGCTGGATTATTTTCTGGCGGGGGCACGAATTTGCTTTGGATCCTGCTTTCTTCATTTAAGCAATCATGCCACAACTTTTCAAAGTTGGGTTGATCCCCTCGTCCATTTATTGAAGCCAAGAATGTCTCCCACGTTGTAGGGAGGCCATCGAACACTGTCTGCACAAGATCATTGTCTTCTACCTTATCTCCAATGGCCAAGAGTTGGTCTCTTATCTGAGCGATCCTAGAAAAGAAGGTAGCAACCTTCTCGTCTTTCTCCATTCTAACTGATCTGAGTTGTTTCTTCAAAACTCTTCTCTGAGTAGGAGCTTTCTTCTCATAGAGGTTAGCTAGAGCATCGAAGCATTCTTTGGATGTCCTTAATGGAGCTAACACAGCCATCAGGTTATCTTTAACTGAGTCAAAGATAACTCGCTTTGCCTTGGCTTGCTTCTTTTTGAATGCTGCTCTGCCTTGGGCTGTAGTAGGTTCTTCAACAACTCTAGTAACCAAATCATCTAGATCGCTTTCTTCTAGGATATTTAGAACCCTAGCTTTCCATGCATTGAAGTTGGAGGCCCCCTCAAGCCTATCTTCTGATTTTACTGAAGGAGTAGTCATCTTAACCTTTAATTGTCAACTTGAAAGGTAAGCTTCTATGAAGTATAGACCTTGTATTAGGATCGTTGTAGTTTCTGTTGGCTGCAAAACAGAGTTAGCTACACCCTAAGCTCTGATTCCATGTTGATTTTTACAGGTTAGATCATTGTTAATACAAGTACTAAACTTCAATACATGGACATATAAAAAACTAAGGTAAAATTTAAACTGTACTAAATTTTAACAACATAACTTTCATCTCTTTCAACTTAACGCTCTGCTGGTCACTACGTTAAATTTGATCATTGAGATGTTTTTTTTCTTTTTCTTCAAATGTCATGTACAAAATATAATCAAATGCAGTAAACTCAATCTCAAATAAACTATAGAAGATAGAAAAACATAACCATTTGTTGGATCCGCCTTATACTCAGATAGTTCTGAGTTTGATCTTGTCACTGAAAGGACAAGTCAAACTGAACAAGCATGTTATGTACCTTGAGAGAGATAGAGTTCAGGTAGAAGTAAACAGACCTCGAATTCTTCAATAAGAATAGCAGTTCAATTATACTGATCCACAGTCCTACTACTAAAGATGACTTACACAGGTGTGAGGTCCTGCTAATGGGTCCCAAAACCAAAATAGGATAGAAAACGTTGTCAGGAGAAAAAAAATAACACTGGTGTGTGCAGACAGTCTAGGCGGACAGAGCAGTCGACAGCTGATAACCGGCAGACAGTAAGAGACACCCTCAGAGGGTCACGTGGGAAACCAACAAACGAAAGACAACCAACACCGGTGGAGACCTAGCAAGTGCAGATTCGACGGGACTAGCAGCGGTAGATAGGTAGATAGAGTCACGGGTTTGCTCACGGTGGAGCAGTCAGCAAACGAAAGACAACCAGCACCGGCAAAGACCTAGCAAGTGCAGATCCGACGGGACTAGCAGCAGTAGATAGAGACACGGGTTTGCTCACGGTGGAGCAGCCAGCAGCAGACCACGCACATACTGAAAAAAGACCACGCAGACAGTCACAAAGAAAAGACGCACACAACCCGCAGAGAAACGACGCCAGCAGCCCGTAAAGAAAAAGACAGGCAGTCGTGAAGAAAAGGTAATTGGTCCGAGAAAGAAAAAAAAACACTGGCAGACAGCTCGAGCCCGTAAACAAATCGCAGATCGCTGAGAAGGAAAACTGGCCAGCCCGTGAAAAATAAACACGTGAGGATGGGTGGAGAGCCTCAAAACAAAAAATCGATAATAAAAATAAACATGCCCACATCCTTTTATAAGGATAAGTGATAATAATAAAAATTCTGGATAATCCTAAGGGAGGGTCCACGTAAAAGATTGATTTTTTGAATAGTGGCAAGTGTTCACAATAATAATAATAATAATAAATCAAACCAAAATACTTTAACCAATAGTGTAATAAAATAACCCAAAGTGTAATCATAAAGTAACAATCAATAATAAAATAATCCAAAAGAGTAATCATAAAAAATATGAGATAAGATTAAAATGGTTCACAAGTCTTTATTAATAAAATCATAAAAGATAACAAATAACTAATTAAAGATAAAGCCATAAAATGAAAGCCTAAAGGTCCAATATAAAATGAATAATCCAAAACCATAAGTGGGTCAAGGGTCTTTTAACAAATTCTTTAACAAAACATACCATAACAACTCATGGTCCAAAAGGCCTTTAATAAATCATTAAGAGAATACACTCCATAAAATAGGAGTCATCATAGTCAAAGGTGCACTCTCCATAAGGTAGGAGTCATCATAGTCAAAGGTGCACACAAGTGAGAGCGTTAGGATCAAGTAAGAATAGGACCAAGAGTCAACAACCACAAGATCAAGGTGAAACGTAAAGATGGACAACATTCAATTAGGACCAACCAGACCAAAGACTTTTCTCTCTCTCAAGATACATAGTTTTCATATATTTTGTCATCACTAAATAAGGGGGAAGATCCAAATGGATGGTACAATCCTTTTGTCCTTGACACTGCTCCTAAAGGTTAGGTACTAGGGACATCATCAAGGGGTGGCGAGTCCCTTGAGAATCAACCTAGCAATAACCGATTAGGAGAGGGGACATCATTATCTTCCATTCTTAATGAATGGCTTTCAGCCTTAGGCTAAGTTTCAGTCTCACACTGAATCAAGTTGACCAATCCCTATATCCTAACCGGGTCCTCCATTCTCTCACAGAATGGTTCTCAGTACTAAGCTGAGTTCCAGTCTCACACTGAAAATTGATCAACTACCTGCAGTATCTACTTGGACATCGTGTCCTTGGTCCTATACCAGAATATATCTCTGCCTCTACCTGCAGACTCTACTTGGACATCACATCCCTGGTCCCATACCAAAATACCCTAGAGGCATATAGGGGACCTAGCCACATGCTAGGGGCTTTGCCATGGCATCAACCTGCTTGGTCCTAGACCAAGAACCCCAGGAGACTACTGGGGGCCCTAGGGTACCTTCTAGGGTCTTACTTTGTCCTAGTCAACTGACTAGGAAACCATTCTCTGAGAATGGGTCTCGCAGTTACACTAACTTTAACAAGATTTGGGAGAGGTCTAGGAAAGAGTGAAATTTTTAATTGCAAAAGATACCTCAATCCATGAAATTTCTACAAATTGGCATCTTGGTGACAAACATAGCGATAGAGTTGAAATCTAGGAACTGTGGGGTAATGAAAAGACCTGCTCTTCCCAAAGCCTCCTAAAAAAAACTCCACACAAATTGAAAATTTTGAACAATAAAGAAACCTTTTGACCCACATATACCTCACTATACTTTTTCTAGGTTGAATATATCCACCAGTATAGGTTTGGGTCTCCACAATATAATAATAATAATAATCTAGTTTTAAGGTCATGACTAAACACCAAATTGGTGAATGAGACCCCTTATTTGTGTGACAAGGAACCCCGTTCTGCTCAACAATTTCATTGCCCCTACCCCCTCTAGATTTGAACATGTAACATCCGAAAAGAAAACATATGTTCTCAATTGTTAGGCCCACTCAAGTTGTACACCTTAAGCCTAAATAAAGAAAGGTTCAAAGTCATTAAATTAGATGGATAATATTTCACTGCATCCGAGAAAGAAAAGTCATTGAATTAAATAGATTATTTTTTGCTGCATGCGAGAAAAAAATAGGATTTAGGATTTGAGCCTGAAGATGCACCATTTCCTATCACTCCACTATGCAAGTACAAACCAAAGTCACATTTGTATCTTTATTTATATTGCAGCCATATATTATATTAAGATCATCAAATTATTTACCTACAAATAAAAATTATTACTAGTTCACCGATGAGCCCTTATTTTTGCTTTATACCATATAATCAATAAATTTCACCCACAAATCTAAGGTCTTCCTTGAAGGAACTCAACCATGATTTGGAAGCTTCATATGATATCAAATAACCCTCTCGGATCAAGGCTGCCCTAGCATTTTGTTTGGCTTGCATCCTAAAACGAGATTGTACTCAAGTTGCTTGCATAAAGGTCCGATAATGTGGAGCAAACATTGCAGCGGAACCTTCACGCCAATAGAAAATGTCCACTTATCCATTCACTCATAACTAAATCTGGCCTCTCATTCAATGAATATGTTAAGTCATGGGCTTCTTAGTCGTTTCATGGAGAATATTTCACTAAAATAGGGCTATGTCTTGGAGTTGTAAGAATGGATACGAATCTATTTGGCAGGGAGGGAACTTTAGTTGCTTTAAATGGAAAGGCATTATTAATTTTATCGTATGCGTGAAATGTCGGTGGCCAGTGATAATATTAAGTTTTGTAAATAGTGTTTTAATTTTTTAAATAGATAATTTGCATAAATTTTATAGAAAAATTAAAAGACATTAACAATGGTGCTTTAATCTTGTAAATAGACAAATTTAAATAAATTTTTCGGAAAGTTTGGTATAATTAACCAAAACAAAAACAAAATTTTTTAGAAGAGATAAAAAATCATGCTGCTCACATTGCATATAGATAGACACTCTGAATATTTAGAAGACATTTTCCATAATACATATTAAGGATAACAATGATCGAACAATGTTCAAGCTTTGTGGATATGCTCCACCACTACCACCATTGCCGTATGACAAACATCAGGCAGCTTCTTTGACTCAAATATTTACAGGTTCGCTATGAAAATATCACAAACCATCAAGACAGTAAGAGAAGGCATTGCATAACCTTGTACCACTGCCCTGTTATTGTTGAAATATCTTTTCCACATGAAGATGGAGATGGAGATGAACATGAATGATCTGTAACAGCTGATTCTACGCCATGGAAGCTTAGTCTACAGCTCTCCTTTGCTGTAGCCTTCGAACACAAGAAAAAATTGCGGGAACCCAAGTCCTTGATTTTATCAGCTGTATTTAAACCTGCCATCCAAGTCCATACAGAGTTCAAAGAAACGAAAATATTCATTTAGTTGAATCAAATCGATTGATAATCTCAGGGTTACAGGGCCTCTTTTGCCAATAGCCAATACACAGGTTCAAATCCAAAACTCTTTAAACACCTAAAGAAAACCAGATATCCTAAAAGTTACCAAAGTTGAAAATTGCCAATAACAAATACACAGGTTCAAGTCCAAAACCCTTTAAATCCCTAAAGAAAACCAGATACCCTGAGATACCAAAGTTGAAAATTACTCAAAATGCATTGGATCTATATACATAATGCTGTTTTACAAGACAGAAACAAATGAAAATACTTACAGTCAATGCTAAATTGTGAGTAATGGAGGCCAAAGGAAGCGGGATCATTGCTGAGAAGTGGCTTCCGCCCTTCCTTGGCATAAAGAGCAAGGGTTTCTTTAATCACCTCCTCCACTGTTGCATCTTTGGAGAGCAATAAACGCAGAGGACCACTGCTATGCGCAACAGTCACGTTTACCAGCATCTTATTAACACTCGATGCCTCCACTGGAGTATTCATCTTCATGTTGTTCATCAAAACAGGGTGAACATCCCGCTTGAGAAGCTCTGGATGTATCTTCGGCCTTCTCATCGTTGCTGTAATTTTTTTCATTTTTGATGATGAAGATGAAGCTGAAGCCTCTCGGACCTTTTCGGTTTCAAAAGGGCGCCCAGAGAAGCTACGAGATCTTGGAAAGCTTTGCTGATAATGATGTTCATCTTGTTTTTTGAGATTCAAATTGGGAGGAGGTCCATGAACACCACTTACTGTCGCAGAGTTGCTCATGTGGCTATGCCTATGCACTGATCCATTACTTGGATTCGGCCTGTTTCCTGGCTTCTTCGCCTTTTTTTCCATATAATCTTTCATCATAACTGCGCAAGACAACACGCTGTCGCCCTGTCTCAGCTCACCTCAATCTTCGGTATCTGTAGTGCTGAGCCTTGGAAATTATGAGTGGGCGAACAAGTTGCTGTTGAAGAAGCCTGGAAGGCAAGAAAGCACCGCCATAGAAGTAATCGCTCAGCGCGTTGGCTGCAGCAGAGGCCCTAATTAGGGCGGCCTCACCTCCACCAAGCATCAATCAAACTCTGTTACAGGCTGCTCTAAAAATGGAATTGTATATAACTCTCTGCGCATTAAAACTAGTCTAATCTTCTTGAAACCAATCTTGCTAAGGGCTGAGATAAGCGAAGCAATAGGAGGCAGGACTGCAGTATCCCATTGAACCTAGATTGCTTCGAATTTATAAAGACCAAGACAGGCGCTAACAGTCAATTTGAATTACTGGAATTGAACGAGTCTCTTAGACTCTTGTGGCAACTTGGGCCTGCACAAAATAACAAATATAGATATATATAATATCCTATCCTGCGGTCCATTGTGAATCCACGTATCGAATTGTGAGAAGGTTCAGGGGCTCACCCTCCAAGATTCCTGTTGAATGTAGCGAGAGTACAAGCAACAAGTATCATGGAAGTATAGAGTTCTTGCATGGCATTGGCGGCCACCGCTGAGATATCGTAATCACATGAAAAAGTTCACCACTTTCTTGGAAGAAACGGTAACTTTCAAGTCGAAGTAATGATGTGTAATATAATTGAGGGCGGTGAGGACAGGGGCTTCAGTGAACAAAGAGGGTTTATGGATTGAAAGAATTATGGGTTGAATAAAGAAAAGGCACAAGTCATGTTTTTTTTCTATTACTAGACAATGTGGGCACCACATTAGCGTCGTTTAACTACATCATAAATTATTGAGATAATATATTATTACGGTTGGTAATCATTAAGTTGACCTTATGATCTACATCATAAATTATTGAGATAATATATTATTAGGGTTGGTAATTATTAAGCTGACCTGATGACCTACATCATAAATTACTGAGATAGTATATTATTAGGGTTGGTAATCATTAAGCTGACCTTATTAGATCATATAAACAAACGTATCAAAGAAAACATATTTTGTTATGTAAAAAGGCATGCCCAATTAAAATAGTGCAACTACCAATGGGATATTGTCAAAGTGTCAAATGTTTGCTGTCCCAATTCCTTAGTTGAGTCAAATCACATTTGCTTTTGAGAGATATGGCATTTTTCATCTTTTTAATGATGAATACTACACCTCACGATTGCTTTTGAGATCAAGATTCCAATTATGGCATTAAAACGTTTTAATAATGATGAATAATACACTTTAGTGTTGAAATCTTTCACATTGTTAGAAATATGGATTTATATGGTGAGATTAAAGATTTGTTTTTTTAAATTATGAAAAAATTAAGTTTGTTTTAATAAAATTGAGAAAAATAATATTGATATCTTCTTGTTGAATCTTTTATTAATTTCGGAAATTATATTTGTATCCAAGTATTATAATCGTATTTCAATAAAAAAATTATGAATTTTTTATATAAAAAAAAATAATATTTATGTTCAAAAATAATCAAATATATTATTATGAATATCATCATAATAAACAATGTTGAAGTGATGAAACCATAAAAATATTTTATATAATCAAATAACAATCACATGACATAGATGATTGATGGTTGAACCTTTTTTTTTTTCCAAAAAAAAAATTCGTAAATTTTTATTCACATTCAACAGATGGCCTTCATAGTCCATTATACAAAAAAACAACTGAAAAGTTGTTATTTACAAAAGTTTGCCTCAGAAGGAGCACAAATTCCACAATCCATATCCAAAAATGATCCAACTATAAAGTTGTCATTAAATGCAATATATCATCAAAAGATCATAATATTCACCCAAAAAAAATTTCAGCAGAAAGGAAATCAAATTCCACGCAAAAATTAAGTCTGATCGAAGGAGACTTATTTCATCATTCCTGATTAAATCATGTCAGATCAACTGTGTCAGGTGATCAAAAGCATAAAATCAGAGCAAAACTAGCATGCTGATGAGGTCTCATAAGAGATGATAAGACAAAAGCTGATCAAAAAAATCAGCAACTAGAAATTGGCCAATTCCAGGCCATCCAAAGATGAAAATAACATAACCAAATCCATTCAGAACCAAATATGAAGAGGCCAAACATCCCGCAAGTCAAGATCTAATAATATTGCTTTAGATCACCACTTGCAAGAAAAATGCAAAAGAATCAGCCTCGGCATCATATCAAAGAAGAACATTCCAGAAATACGCAAGCAATTAACTCTCCAAAAAGAACCAGCAATCTGTCAGAAAAGATCATATGCAAGTTGCCTTCATAAACAGTCCAGCAAAACTGCAAAGAACAGACCACTACAGAATTTAGAAAACCTGAAAAGTTTCTATGGATTCTGCCTCTCTCAGTTCACATGTACTCCAATAACCTTCAAGTATGCTGCCACCTACTTTAGCCAAAGAATCTGCTTTGAAATTTCTTTCCCTGTAAATGTGTTTGAAAGACACATAATTCAGACTGTCAGCAAGATAGTGAACATCTTGAAGGATCATGGCAAGTTCAAGATTTTGTAATCGATACTTACCAGATGCCCAATTAATAACTAACTGGGAATCCCCAAAAACTTGAATTTTATCCAAATTATGCATCCGAGCCAGCCTAAGGAGAAGCTTAAGAGCACATAATTCTGCAAAGTTATTAGTACCCAAGCGTAAACCTGCTTTGAAAGTAATATGATGCCTATCAGATATGAACAAGATACCTCCTGCCCCACAAATCATTGGATCCCCAGCAGTAGATCCATCAAAGTAACCCCATGCAAAAGATTGATCAATTTCTTCTATAAATATTGATCTGATAGAAACCACAGATAAAGACTAAGGTAAAATCTTCAACATACCCAAGCTATAGCTTAATATCTGTGCAAAAGTTGAGTCAAGATCCTCAAAGAAAGATCTATTTCTTGCTTTCCAAATGAACCAGAGAACAATGATAGGTAAAGATTTGAAAAGTGTCACATCTGATAACAAACACCAGTTTTTAAAACAATCAGACAGGGAATCACCATACCAAAGATTATTAAGATCCAGATGATCCTCAATAAGTGACCAAACAGATTGAGTAAATGGGCAGTCTACAGCGATATGAAAATTGGATTCACAGTTCTGTTTGCATAAAAAACACCTACCAGGACCTTCTCTACCTCTCAAGCAGAGACATCCCAGGTCAATGCTTTACCTGAGAGAAGAAACCAACTAAATTTTTTTGTTTTTAGTGGACACTTCATCTTCCATAAGACCTTCCACCACCAGATCAATTCCACTTCTCTATTAATAAGTTCAGCATATCCCACTTTAGGAGAATACTTACCTGATTTAGATAAATGCCAGATGAGACAGTCATCTGCATTAGAAAGTATAACATGGCTAGACTTGAGAATGGCAATATATCCATTCCAAGCAGCAATCTCAAGTGGATCATTAAAACCCAAGGTATCTGCAGATAACCATTCTTGTGACATTAAAACAGACATACCATGAATTCCAATATCAGAGAGAAGATGATAACCAGCCAAATGTAATCTATCTATCATAGGAATAGGAAGGGCATGTCTCCATTTACATCCAACCCACGGATCCAAACCAATACGAACAGCAATGCCAGAACCAACCTTCCAAGTCAGAAAATTCCCAATGATATCAAAAGCCCAAAGTACAGCTTTCCAGCAAATTGAAATGTTCTTTTTCCGTTTAACAGAAGATCTAATCCAGTCCAATTTATTCATTGGATAAATATATTTCTGAAAAGCTATCTTAACCCATAAACCCGAACCTTGAATGATATCCCAGACCTTTTTTGCTGCAAGAGCCTTGGCAAATAATACAGGGACCTTAAGTCCCCAACCACCCAAAGATTTAGGCAAAGCAAGAGACTTCCAAGATATCCAGGGTAAACCAGAGGAGTTCTGTTTACCAGCCCAAAGAAAGTTAAAGCAAAGCTTTCTGATTTTGTCTATGACACCCATAGGAACCCAAAAATGCATCCAGTAGACTGGAATGGCCTCTAACACAGCTTTAATCAATATCAGCTTTCCTCCTTTGGACAACCAACAGAAGCTCCAATTATGAATCCTTTGTTCAACTTTAATAATCAGCCAATCCCAATCCCTAATAAGATATCTGCAAGGTTTAAGATTAAACCCAAGGTACTTCATGCCAGTTTCAATTCTAGCAACAAGAAAACTGAAGATGTTCTGTAATGTAATCACTTCAGATTCTTCCAAACAGGAGAAGTATAATGATGATTTATTATAGTTAATTTGCATCCCATATGCCTTACAGAAATGCATTAAAATCTCATAGAGAGTAGAGAGAGATTGCTCAGAGCCATCATTAACCATGACAATGTCATCCACAAAAAGAACATGAGTTAATACAATTTCATTACCAAAGGATAAGCCATGATAATTCTTACTGAGTGTAGCCTGAAGAATAGCCCTCCCAAGGCCTTCAACCACAATAAGGAATAGAAGTGGTGCTAATGGACACCCCTGTTTGAGTCCCCTACCAGATTTGAAAAAATTAGTAGCAACACCATTGATGAGCAAAGAGAATGAGACAGATGAAAGACTGCTCATGACCCACGCAATAAAATTCCCAGCGAAACCCATTTTTGCAAGAATAACCCGAAGATAAACCCAGCTGAATCGATCATATGCTTTAGATAGATCAATCTTAATCATGACAGCTTTTAAGGATTTAACATGCATAGAATGCATACCCTCCTGAATGACACCTACCGCATCGTGAATCTGCCTTCCCGGCAAAAATCCAAACTGTTCACCAGAAATATATCTACTCAAGACCTTTCTGATTCTGATCGAGATAATCTTACCAATAATTTTGTATACAAAATTACACAAAGATATAGGCCTAAAATCCTCAAATGATGAAGGGCTATCAACCTTAGGAATAAGAGCTAGAAAAGTAGAGTTAAAAACAGCTGGGATCTTGCCACTTAACCTGGACAATTCAATGACCCTTAAGAGGTCTTCACCCAAAACATCAAACAGGCATCTGTAAACCTCAACAGGAATACCATCCGGTCCAGGACTCTTATCATTTTTACTGATGGATAAGATATGCTTGATATCTTTAAGAGTAATAGCCTACATAAGCTCAGCATTTTCATCCTTAGAAACAGAAGATGGGAAATTACCAACACTATGAACAATTTCTGGAAGATGGAGGTCAGCTTCTTCTTTAAAAAGGATTTCAAAGTGCTGAATCCCTGCCTCAGCTATGGCCTCAGATCCTTCCACTAGATTTCCAGAATCATCATAAAGTTTCCAAATCGAATTGCGGCATTTCCTATGAGCAGCAAATTTGTGAAAGAAAGGGGTATTATCATCACCACAGCGCAACCATAAAGCCCTACTTTTCTGGCGAGCCTCCTTTTCTCGAAAAAGAAGAATAGCCTGCTTGCGAGATTCAATCTCAATCAATAAATCTTTATCAACCACTGATAAAATACCAGAAAAATGACTATCATGAAATCTTTTTAACTCAAATTCAATTTCAACCAAATCTTTAATGTTCTGAGCTTTTTTATTCAGAGACCGCTTAGTAGAAATTGTTTTAATTCGCTTAAGATTCACACTAAATTGAGCCTCAGGAGATAAAGCAGACCGATCATCAAAGAGAACCCAAGAATCTTTTAAGGCTTCAACCAAATCAATATGATCTAGCCAACCTGCATTAAACTTGAAAGGACTATGGGCCTTAGAAGTCTGAGAAGAAATTTGCAGAAAAACAGGTTGATGATTAGATACACCTCCACACCTAATCCATTGTTTAAGAAGAAAATCACAATCTAGGAAATCAGCTGAGACTAAAAGATGATCCAATCTTTTACAAATACCCTCATCACCAACTCTGCGATTACTCCAGGTGGGAATAGCTACCAAAGGGTTGATATCAACAAGCCCCAATCTCTCCAACAGATTATGGAAAAAATTCGTTAATGGGTCAGCTTGAGCATGAACCCCCCAAATTTCAGAGAGACCCGAGGAGAAATTAAGATCGCCTCCAAAAACTAAATAAGGAGACAAGAGACAATCCGACTTGATCAGATTATTCCAGAAAGATTCCCTATCCAGATAGGGCGCATAAAGATTAACAAAGGTTAGATCCTTTTGTAAATCAAAAGAAAATAAAACAACACACAACCCTGCTTTTAATGCCCAGGCATTAAGAAAAAGAAAATTACAAGACTTCCATCCAACAATAAGTCCACCTGATCTGCCAAAAGAATCCACCGAAATGAACTTCTATCCATGAATCATAAGTTCCAAATCTTGAACCAACACACCCCCCTCAATCATAGTTTCTTGAATAAAGAGAACATCAACAGAATGAAGATCAATAAGTCTCTTAACTGCTAGTTTCTTGGGAAGACTAGCCAAACCCCTAACATTTAAGGACATAAGGATCATGAATGAACTTGGTTAAGGGCAAAAGCTCTAAGCGCCCCAACACCTCTCAGATCATGATGTAGTACTTTGACATCCCCAATCAAACCTTCATTTACTTCAAAATTCCCAGGTTTATCCTTGATAGGCCTAGATATCTCCTGTACAGATTTAGTGCACGAGCGAAGAAAATACCCCTTACTAACATTTGCCTTACATGGAGATACAAACCCAAGTTCCTTCAAAGATAAATTCGGAACAGAAGAAAGTAAGGCCTCAGAAGAAATATTCAGATATGGAATGTTATCATCCATATAGTTCGAAATGCTTATCTATTTAAGATTGGCTAAAGGTTCAAGAGAAACAGAATGAAAATCCAGATTCTCATCCATAGACTTTCCAACCTTAGCAGAAGACTGAATCCCATCTGATTTGACACTCCAATTATCCAAGTTTTCATCCACAAACATCCCTGCCTTAGCAATAGACCGATTCCCATCTTTTTTGACTCTCCAAATTTTTGAAGAAGAATGTTTTTAAAATGATAGAGAGCAATCATTTTCCAGATGTCCAAACCCATGACATCTAAAACATCTAAAGGGAATTCCCAAATAATCCAAAGGCTGAGAGAAATCTCTGTTACCTTTTTTAATGATCAGTTCCACAGGAAGACCCAATCGAAAATCTAACAGGACAAGAACCCGACCTATGCAGCAAACCCCATATTGTAAATAGGTAAAATCAGTTTCCAAATGGGTTCCCAAAGTATTCCCAACATGCCTGAAGAAATCAGCAGACCAGAAATCAAAAGGTAAATTTGGGAGTTTGACCCATATAGGGACCTGGTCATACCTTTCCTTTCTCGGATCAAATAAAGGAGTCCACCTCTTGATAAGAACGCCAGCATTATCCCATTTCTAGACACCAACAAGGATCCTATCAGCATCATCTACTGAAGAAAATTTAAATGCTATCTAGCCCCTTGGAAGCATATAAATCTCAGGACTAGTACTGATAATCTCATTCCAAGCCTTTACAGCCCACCTATGAAGAGAATCAGAATTATAATTACACCGACCAAATCTCCCAACCAAAGTCAAAGCATTGGTGAGAACTATGTCATTTAAAAGCACATCTTCCCCCAAAGTCATTAAAACAGGATTTATCTTCTTGATGGCTTTAGGCAGCCTCTTCTTAGACTTAGATGTACCAATGCTACCAGAATAATGAGGAGCATGCACAAGTTCAATATCAGGGTCCATAGACTTATGAGATTCATAATTCACATCAGAAATAGGAGGAATACCCAGCTCTGCAGTCATGCCATTACTAACTTCTTGAACCATCCCATCAACCCGGAGAACCGGTAAACTAGGCATATCATTCTGAGGACCAGAAATATGATCACATGCATCCTTTTCACTGTTCAACAAACCCAATGAATCCAAGGGGAGACCCATTAAAAGAGAAGAAGGCTTAATCCCATCCAAACTACAAGTCCCATGAAAAACCTTCCCAGACAGGCAATCCACAGGAACACAAATATCATCTCGTAGATTCTGTCTAGGACAATCCAGATGTCCTGAAGGATCAGAAACTACAGAATAAGAAGGGAGAGGATTCAACAAAGGTCGCGCACCCATACCACCTCCATCCAAACAGTCCACAGGGAAAAATACCTCCAAAGTTTCATCCAGACCAAGAACATACCCCGAGCCACCCAAATTAAAAGGCAGATAGGTAGCAGAAAGCCTTTTCTCCACTCCAATACCCTGTTTGATACAATGCAGGTGCCCTGGCGAAGTGCGAGCCAAAGTTTTGGTCGCCGGAAGCGACATCTCAAAAAGCTGATCCCCCAACCCAAGACCGGACAACAAACATAGAAAACTCAGGAACGAAACACACAGCACTTCGATACCAGATAGCAGGACAATAACCCCTTGATCAAGACACGCATCACAATCAAATCACTGATGGAAGGTATCCACAACAAAAAGAGGCATCCACATCATTGATCAAAACAAAACCAATGAGCAAACCAATCAATACTCAGTATCCACAACTACCACAGCATACTCAGCATACTCAGCAACCACAGCCTACTGAGCAGAACCAACTCAGCATACCATAGCTCAAGCATACCATAACGCAAGCAGCACAAACATAGCACAGATGAGAAGCATCCACAGCAATGATCAATACACACATCACAAACCTGTCAATGATGAAAGGCATCCATAGCATGCGAGATATCCACAGCATTGGTCATTACTCAGCCCAATGATCAATACTCCAAAACCAAAGATCAATACTCATCACAACCAGAACTCAACATCCTCAGCAACCATAGCATAAACAACATACTCGGTATTCACACAACTCAGCATACCAAATCTCAGCATACCCTAACTCATGCAGCACAAACATAGCATAGATGTGAAGCATCCACAGCAATGATCTATATACGCATCCAAACCTATCAATGATGAAAGGAAACCATAGCATGCGAGATATCCACAACATTGATCATTACTCAACCAATGAACAATACTCCAAAACCAAAGATCAATACTCAGCACAGCCAAAACTCAGCATCCACAGCATCCATAGCATAAACAGCATACTCGGTATGCACAACCAAAGCATACTTAGCAAGAATAACTAAGCATACACAGCGAACTTCACAGAAAAAACCGATTACTAAGCATCCACAACTCGAAACTTAGCACACTCATCAGAACCAATATAAGGCAACCACCGCATTGATCAAAACTCCCCAGTGACTATGATAACTATGCATGGACCAAATCGAATCGAAGCAAAGGCACACAAGCATTCACTATATCAACAGAACTTCACAAACGGCCAAAAAATCAGAATACCATACATCAAACGGCCAAGAATCCAAAAAAACCATACACCAATGATCTTTGCAAATGGCCTAGAAATTCAGAACACCATACAACGAGACCAATTATATCTCACGCCCGAGAGCTAGAACAACTCTCTAGAAGGAGAAACCTTAAACGACGAGGACAGCGGAGAAAAACCCAATAAACATACCTGCAAAAAATACGCTCTGATACCACAATGTAGGTTCATCCGAACACTGCCAGTGCCACGCTGCGTCGCAGGAAACAAAACTCAGTCGCCAAAACAAAACCGCCTCCAACAGCGGCTCTGTCCAAGAAAAGAGATAGGCACAGTCCAAAACCGGCCAATAACAGGCACAATACAAACTACCCACAGCCACCAAACCCAACCACCACAGATGCTCGATCAAAATCACCTTAGCGAGAAGCCCACCTGAAGGAACCAACGCCTGATAACCAGGAGAAACCAGCATACAGGTTCAGTACCCCCGCAGAAACCAGGTGACTCCAATAAAAACCGACAGCATTCAGGAACCAGAAAAAACCCCAGAAAAAATCCGAAGGGTTATCCAAGACTCCTCTAGAGTAAATGCAAACCCAATAAATCCAAATACCAGGAACCCGCCAGCCAACGCAATCCCAAAATAGCCGACCAGAACACCGCTTAAAGTGAAAAACCACCAGCATCAATGGAGAAAAGTCTCTAGTAACGAATTCAAACAATCATACCAGCATCGAATAAGCACACTCGAAAATGCGAGCATTCAAACCCCTAAAATCCATGCACGCCGGTACACGACCAGAAACCCATAACATACCTGAGCGAAAACCAGAGACCTCGCCTCTGCAGGTCAGATTAACAAATTGGAAAGACAAACAAGAAACATACCATAGACGATGAAAACCAACAAATATGTGGCGAAACCATAGCTCGAGTGATAATTGTCTGCAGACAGTACACTTAAAAGTGCATTTAAATCCCCACCAGCACCATATCAAATCGAATCATGGTCAATAAACCACAGATTATTGGAACTATCATGAAGAACCAATCTAACGGTCAAGAATTGCTCCCGAAAAGCCAAAGAAACGGCCAAGATTCAGCCATTAATCAACCTTGGTAACTGGGCTCCTTCCAATCGCTCCAAGAACTCTCCTCACAAATGATCAATTCAAGTATTCATTGATGGTTGAACCTATGACCTCCTAAGAAGAAACACATGCTCTTAACCATTAGGTCCACTCATGCTTTATACAAAAGTATATTTAGAAAATCTACCAATGAAGTGTATGCGAATAAAGTCAAAACAATAAAAATTAATAAAAGATCCATTAATTTATACGTAATTGTACAAATGCATAGTCCATTGCATGATAAAGAGAATGTGTCTATTTAGTTAATCAAAATTATCACCATAATATATAGATATTAATATTGAATTATTTCTTCTAAAAGTAAGTATATATTGATAATCTCACCTCAATATTATTTGGCTTTAAATGTTTGATTTAGTCTATGAATCTCACCCAGGGATAATTTTAAGGAACCATACTTATTTAAAAGTGTATATATATTAGCGAATCTCACCAATTCTTAAACCGCCAACTATAAAAAATTTGGCCATATTTTTCAAAAAATATTTCAATTTCCAAGGATTTTATATCATTTATATAATAATTTGGCGATATTTAGGGTGAAAATTTTTTACCCCATCTGTTGGGTAAAATTATCACTAGTTAATTTACCTTCAATTAATTGTCAACCAAGGTACGTATACTTCGAGCTACTACACCATATGTGCGGGCAAAGTGGTTTCAATTGCTCATGCTGACAGTAATTTAGTCTACTCACAGACAAGAAACAAAATGCAATTGATGGAACTATTACTGTATTGAATGATCAATGTTAAGATCTGTCATAATGAAAGGAAATCAAATTACCAACCTCTATCCTGCAGTCTATAATGCTGTCAAATTCAATGTAACTTACCACAACCTTAAGCTACAACAATATTTCAAAGCAATTAACAATCTATATTAATCTACAGCAATTATGATCTACTCTGCCAGGAAAAGAACTTAATAAATAAAACCTAGTTTAATGGACTGTGAGACTGGTGCTCAAACCTAAGAAACAATGTTGTAAACTATGACTCTTTTCCTAATTCCATTCAACCTCAAAAAGCATGAATCCAACTCCTATCTAACCAATTCAAAATATTGTTTTGGAAAGCCCTAAATACTCTATAAGTTAAAGTCTTTAAACCCTCGGCTACTACAAGTTCTCTTATTAAAATTCACACAATACAATTTGAAATTACCCTACAGTCTTGCAAACTCGATAATCAAAAGGATTCTAAACAAATATTGGGGCTATGTACTGATTAATGGCACACTGGCAATAAAAGGAATATGAAATCCAGTCTATGTCTAATCGTTCATTAAATCGATCTTACAGCAAACCAAATCAAAGTCATCACACAGTTTTGCAAATTCCAGAACCCTGAACAAGAAATCATAACTATCAATGAACAATATCAGGCTGAAACCAAAAAGGATTAAAATACAAAGCCACTCTTACTAGCTACTGAATCGATTTTATGGCTAGACTGAAGGCATGTGATATTAATTTGTCTTCTGCAACATAAATCTCATTCTGAAGCACAAGAAAAAAAAACCATTACCATTCCATTATAAAACAGTGCCAAAATATATAAACTTCACTCTACTTACAGAAATCCAAACAACACTTAAGTACAAAGGATCGGTGTTGAAGGTGGGCCCTGCCCTCAACGCCTGCCAGTCTTAAATCGGAGTTTTAAAGAAGATAAACGCTGGGTCAATTAATGAAAATAGAGTTTTACAGTCTCCTCCTTGTATCCATCCTTCTCATGATTTATTTATACATGGATAGATGGGCAAGATCCATTCGAAATATCTGAAATTCGTGCAACTACCCAGAAAATGACCAACACCAAATCTGGCAAAACCACGTCTGTTCCGGAAAGGATTTCTCCACATTCGTTTAGAAATTCTGAAAACTACCCACAATTAAGGGTAAATGGGGACATTTGTGAAGTGGGTTTCGAACCGTTTTGAGCAATTCTCAACCGATTGTTCAGAAATTGAGCCTAAAATCGGGTTCCTGATCAAGGACGGGAATGCCACTTTGAGCAAATGACATCCTCAGAACAGCACTGGATAATCTTCATAAGCATCTGGAAGGT
>LPNX011232349.1:19819-33347 GCA_001517045.1 Pseudotsuga menziesii
TGTATAAATTGTTCATAATTGAATATAAATAAAATGAAAAAAAAAACCTTATGCACTTAGTCTAAAAATTCTACCATTTGGGTAAGAATAAGATGAATTTTCCAACATTATTTGAAAAAATACGATCAGAATTTTTCAAAATATAGATTTTCCACTTTCAACTTCTGGAATTTTTGGTGCCCTTGGGGTTTCGAAGGTTTTTGAATGGATTTATACCATAAAAATCACAATTAAAACACAATTAAATTATGATTTTGAAAAATAAAATAAAAACGATGGATTCAGGCAAAAGATGATAATCTAGTCCAAATAGTCGAATTTTTAGATGTCTCCAAACCTTATGTTAGTCATTTACGATTTTTTGGGTATCCATTGTTTATTTAGTTGTTTTTGGCTTACTCAACCATCTCAGAAGTCTTCTCAACTATAAACCACACATTTGGCTATGTGCTAATTGTATTTGGCCATGTTGAGGCAATCATGCTCATAAAAATGGTATGGTTTTTAATGTAACAATGAATTTTACTATTTCAAGGCTATTGAAATTTTGGATGAAAATGGAATTTTATGGGAGTAAGAATAAGTGGACAAACTCGATTTCTTTTTCAAGTTCACTTTTTCTAATGAGATAAAGTTCCACATTAATTTAATCTTTTTTCAAAACTTTGACCAAAAATAAGATCAATTGTCCATTGTCAAAGTTTCCATCAATCATTGAAACTAAAACCTCAAACAATAATTTTGTTTAGGGCCGCTTATCCCACAAAGATGGGTCTCATACCACTTGAAAAAGAACAAGGGGTCTCATACATTTTGGCCTTAAAATTAGATTATTATTACTACTATTACTATTATTATTAAATATCAATAATATAATTTAGATGGATGATATGGAAACAAAAAAGTACACAATTTTGGCCATTTTGATTGCTTAAAAAACATTAATAAAGTATTTTACTAAGTGGTGTTTTCCACATAAACTCTACGCAATGACTACCTAAAACCCTCTATTTATGAGCATGTATCCATTCTTCTTTTTTATTTAGTTAGGTTTTCCTTACTCAACCACATCACAAGTCTTCTCAACTATACAAAACACATTTGGCTATGCGATAATTGTATTTGTTAAGGTTGAGGGAAGCATGCCCATGAACCCAAAGTTTCGAAACATCCTTTGGTTTTTAAAGGAGAAATGACTTTTAGTATTTCAAGGCTATTGAAATTTTGGATGAAAATTAATTTTTATGGGAATAAGTTTATAAGTGGACAAACCCAACTTTTCTTATTTTTTAAGGGAAATAAAGTTCCACGTACATTTATGATTTTTTAAAATTTCATAAAAACTAAAAAAAACTTTCTATTAATATTTGAAACTAAAACCTAAAAACGATTTGTAACCAATCACCAAACATATTAATCATTTGAAACTAAAACATGAAAGAAAATTGTAACCAATAACTAAACATTTTAATCAAGTTAAGCTTCATTATTAAGTTTATTAATTTAAATAATTAAAAAATAGCAATAAATATCAATAATATAATTGAAATTAGAGTGGTCAAATTCGATTATTAAGTTTATTAATTTAAATAATTAAAAAATAGCAATAAATATCAATAATATAATTGAAATTAGAGTGGTCAAATTCGATTATTAAGTTTATTAATTTTAATAATTTTGTTTGGATTCCATTGCTTCACAAAAAAACAAAAGAGTTTTACATATCAATTTGGTGTATAGCTGTGAAGTTTTCAAAAAATGCAACACTTTCTTATAGGAATTCAGATGGGAATACATAAACTCAAGGAAGTTTGGATTGATGGTCATTTTAAAATGCGATAAAACCCTATGGGAAAAGTTTCATAGAAGAACTCTTTCATTACACTTTTGAAACTCTGTCCCACCTATAATTATATTCAGATCTCTCTCAGAAAAAAATAATGGAAAAAGTGCAATGTGTTATGGTTTTAGATCATTTCGTTAAAAAGATTTACTTAAAGTTCAATTTGGGTCAAATATGATGGTTACAACAGTTATTTGTTACCTAGAAATAACCAAAATAATAATAAAAAAAAATGCAACAATTTTATACCCTTCCTTCATGGGAATTAAAGATATATATTTAAGGCGAAGAAAAATAGAATACTAAGAAAATTAGAATGCAACTCAAGAAAATAGAGATATGACTCTGAAGAGAGAACAATTGTACTAGGCCTGAAGAATAAGAGATGATAAGATGGGAAATCAATCTATGTAATCTAGACATACCGCACCGAAATCTTTGCATAATCTAGCTAGTTCAATCAAGGAGGGACCATCTTTGCATCTGACTTGTTCAATGGAGGAGGGTCTATCTTTGCTTATGGGTTCAATATTAGAGGAGGAAACATCTTTGCGTCTAGTATGTTCAATGGAGGAGGGACTATATTTGCATCTAAGTTCAATGGAGGGACCATCTTTGCATCTGGTCAGTTCAATGGAGGAGGGAGAATATTCCATGGTTGTAGTAGAATTAAAAGATAAAATGGAATTCATAAAACATTAACAACAACAGTAGTTTTGTGCTAGTTTTCAATCCTTCTCCAAATCTTCCATAATCCCACAAGAAAATTCAAAACTACGAACCCAATGCACATTGCAGCAGGCCCATGACTTAGTTGCATAACATATACACTTTCATTATCGCACCATTAGTAGACAAGTTCCCACATAATTCCCATGGAAATTCCTCCTGTTAATTGGTTTAACTTTACTCTAATTGGTCTTCCCAGGTGTGATGTGCTTCAAAAACTGAAAACTATCAAAGTATAATATTGAGTCTACCTTTACCCAAGAATTGTTGGTATCTTGAGAAGTGTTGTAGGTTGTTTTGTGGTTGTATTAAACCCTAGATTCAAGTTTTGGAAAATTAAGAAATATATAGAAGTATTTGGAGAGATTTGGAACAATCCAGTCATTGTTTGAAATTTTTTTGTTAGTGTGCCTGAATCTCTATTCGGGTACATTAAAATGGTATCAGAGCATGGTCCTCTATACATGATCATGATAATAATTGATGAGTCCAAAAATAAATCCACCTCCTCCAAGCAAAAATATAGAAGAAACCCTAGTCTAATAAGAATAAGAGGAAGTTGACTCCATGTAATAACCCTACTTGGAATTTTTGGAGAAAATTGCAATTTGGGCAATTTCGAGCTTAACTAGTCATGACTATAGGGTGTTCCAATTGACTCCAAATGGTATCGAGTTTGAAATTCAATGGTATGGTGAGTATTAGTACATCCCAATATTACATATGGACACTTTTTATATAACTTTAAGCTTCTGAAACTTAGTTCTGGGATAATGAGAGAAAGTACAAATTTCCTAGGAAATTGAGGTCAAATTCCCCCTAGGGGTGGAGGCCAAATTGGATTCCAAATCAAGTATGAAACTCCCAAATTTTAGAACAGATTATGGGGATTAATATAAGGCATCAATGGCTATTAGTAATCATGGTTATTAGCTCTGTAACATGATTATAATGTGCAACATTCGTATGCCAACTTTCACGGAAATTGCTTAAGGGAAAATTACATTACTGGGTCAATTATGACACATGAAAAGTAGAGTGAATAGTTAATATAATTACATTACATATAGAGACAATATAGAACATACAAATTTATTCTCCAACAAAATTAAACATCAGAGAAATTCCTTCATAGACATCTGATATACAAGTCTTTCAAGATGGAAGCCAAATACATGAAAACTAGTGGTTAATAACATAGAAATGAAAGATTTTCACATATGGATTGCTTATATTTCCAGTTACAGAGAATATGGAAATAATAACAGATATAAATATTGTACCCAATCTTGGACATTAAATGGACTGAACAAAGAGCAATCACCACTCCCACAAGTGTGTCATCACATTAGAGTATAGGTGAATAGTGAAGTAGGAATGAGAGAACAGGGATATAGATGATAAATAGAGTTGTATGGGCCTTAAAACTAAAAATGAAACACCTTAATTTATCTCCAATTATATACCTGAATTTACTCTCCATCAACCAACTTGTAAATAAATCCAACTCCCTCGAAATTAGTTCAAGCAGGGAGAGTAAACACCCACCGTGCATCGGACAAGCAAAAGCTCTCCAAAATGCCAAATTCCAATTAAGAAATTATAAAAAATAGTTCTTATTAATAAAAATATCCTTTTATTAACCTCATTAGGGCTCCTAAGGTCTAATTTCCCTCCATAGGATTCCTCCAACTCAACTTAGTGGTTTAGTAACTCCTATAACACTTGTATTCTTCTTCATGCTCAAATTCTTTCCTCAATTCGAATGGTTTCCTCTAACTCCCAAATGGTCCCTCTTGGTGGCTATTTTTATCCCTGTAATGTCATATTTTTCATAGGTATGAAATTAGGTCTGAAATTGTCATATTTATCATAGAATCTGTCATCACTTGTTGTTATGCAATGCATGGAATCTCCTTCCAAGTGGCACACATTGTATTATAAATATCTTCCTCTTCCATGGGAGTTAATATCCTATCCTAATTAGAATTACTTGTATCATTATAGGCTATTTTACAACACATCACCATCCAATAATTTTGCATTACCCATGGGTTCGACTTTGGATGAAGGTCATGCGAAGTGTGTGGGAGAATCTAGTCACCCAAAGACTCCACAAGCTACCATTTGTCACCATGAACAAATGCCACCTTATTTTCTTAACATTTATTATTTATGTGACCCATTTTAATGTGAATATGGAAAAAAAAGGTCCTTTTGGGTGCTATAGCTCCCTTATTATAAAATGTATGCCTCCACCTAAACCTAAGGAACTAGTAGGTTGGTGAAAGATAAGTTTGTGAGTAGTCTTATCTGGATGAGGACATGATAGTCCTCATCACCGAAGATTTATTTTCCTCAATCAATTCCATGTTTGGATGATACAAATTTTTTTCATCTTCCCAAGTGGCTTCATCACTAGGTAAATACTTCCATTGTACCAAGTATTCCTTTATTGTTCTCCACCTTAGCTTTCTTTCCCTTGTCTTCATTATTCTTTCTCGAATGAGAATGATTTGTCCTTCATCATCCAAGTGAGATAATGTTTATGAAACTGAAATATGTTTCCCTATAACATTTTTAAGACATGAAACATGAAATACATTATGGACCTTACTTACTACTGGAAGTTTTAGTTCATATGCCACTTCTCCAACTTTTTGAACCACTTTGTAGGGACCATAAAACCTTGGTTTGATATTTTTTGAACCTTTTCCTTTTAAAGAGGATTTTTTGTAGGGATTCAACCTCAAAAACACCAATTCATTCACTTTTAAATTTCTCTTCACTCTATGTTGATCTGCATATTGTTTTTGTTGGTTTTGGGAAACCTACAAGTTATCTTTCAAAACCTTCAAAATATCTTGACTTTCTTCAATACAATCCTTAGATTTTGGATCTCTACTATCACAAAATGTGTGGCCAATAAAATTTTATGCATCATAACCATAAATTTATTTGAAAGGAGACATGCCAATGAACATATGAAAATTAATATATAGCAAACTCACCCAAATATAACCATTTGATCCATGCCTTTTGCTGCTCACTGACATAGTTTCTCAAGTATCCTTCCAACCATTGATTCACCCTCTCTGTTTGGACATCAGTTTGTAGATGATATATTGGGCTAGGAGTCAAGTTTTTTCCCACCATTTTGAAGAGTTCTTGCCAAAATACAGTCAAAATTTTTCTATCTCTATCACTAACAATGCTCTTGGGAAGCCCATGTAATCTGAAAACTTATCTAAAGAATAGCCCAACCACTTGTGAATAATTAAAGGATGTAGTAATAACAAATAAATGAGAAAAATTCAGTGATTCTATCCACTACTACAAATATGCAATCCTTACAAAGCACTTTGGGTAAACCAATCATGAAATCCATGGAAATACTTTCCCATTATTGTTTTGTTATAGGAAAGGGATGCAAGAGACCAGCTAGATGATTGTGATCTACTTGGTTTTGTTGACACATTGGGAATTAATTCACACATTTCATAACATCACTCTTCAACCCATTCAAATAGAATATTTCTCTCAACAGTCTATATGTTTTGAAGAAACAAGGGTGGCCTGCTAAAGGAGATCACGAGCACTCTTCAAAACATTTTTCTTCAAGGTTGAACTAGGGACCAAATAGATTATGTCTTTGTAGTAAATGATTACATACAAAATATTTTACCTATCATGATGGCTAGTCTCATGAAAAATTTCACAGCCAAATTATCATTGGTATATTCTACTTCTAATATATCTTTCCAATCTTCTGCAACATCCATTAGAGAGATAAAGGGTATTCAATATAAGGCATATGCTACCACATTAATCTTTCCTTAAAGTACATATTCAATGTCAAAATAAAATGCTTGATCCTTACTCACCCACGTTAGTTTCCTTTCATTTAGATCCTTTTGAGTGAGGAAGTATATTAAGCTATTATGGTCATTCTTTACCACAAACTTCTTCCCCACCAAGTATTGTTTGAACTTGATAAAAACATGCATTATGGCTAGAATTTATTTGTCATCAATAGATTAGTTCTTCTCATGTGGTTGAATATTCCTATTCTCTAAATATATTGGGTGTTTCCCTTGCTTTAAGGATGCTACAATACCATACCCTATTGCATCACACTACAAGACAAATGGTTTAGAAAAATAAGGTAATGCAAGAATGGGGGGGGGGGTGTTAGAATAATCAACCCATAGCTAGCTACCTTAGACATTAATTAATCCAATTTGTGTCTTATTTGCCTAGTTTCCATATTCCACCTTATGCAAGTTGTCCTCCACACATCCATAGTGGTCAAACTTTCTAAATTTGAGTCATGGAGCGCTTGAGAAACCACTTGGAATCAAATCTGTTTTATTCCTAGCCTCCCTAGTGCATTTCTACTTTTTCTGCTTTATTGCCTGCTTTTTTTTAGTTTTAAGGCAATTGGGAAAGTTTGACTAGGTGAAGTTAACTTGTTTTTTGTCCTCATCATCCTCCACTCTTTTATCCTATGAAAAGCATGTATGAGTTGTCCTTCCACCATATATTAGCTTGCCTAATTGATTTTTCCAATTCGTGAGCTCCTAGACAGATTTGGAAACTGCTTTATGCACCTATGGGGGATTTGCTTAGATTTAGTAAGCCTGCTTTTGACCAAATTCGAATGGAATCCTTATGCATTCAAATCTCTCATGTAATTATTTATTGTGGCAGCCTATGACTTCATAGGGTTGGCTATTGTACACTTATTCAATACAGATTAGTGTTCTGCTCCATATTCAGTCTCCTTTGTGAGTAATTTGCATGTGTAATTGGCAATTGTTGTGAGTGTAATTGTCCTAACACCTAGGTTCAATTTCCATAGGGGGAATAAATCAGTATTGGCCCTTTGTATTTAAAATGCACAAAAATAAACAATTAAGACTCATATTTTATCATGGAAACCTCAAAACGGAAAACCACCAACAAAAACTTATTAATAAGATGAATTTACAAAATTGTTTAAATGATACTACTGAAAGGATGTAAACACATCCTATTTTTTTCTTGCAACTACAGATAAGGATGCTACAACAAACCTATGTTTTTATGCCTGCTTCAATAGACAAGGATGCTACAACACCCTGTTCTCCAGCTACGACTAGAAGGAGGCTTCGACCCCCTACAGACCTGTGGCCTTACCTAGCACCACCCTTCCACCTTGTACTAATTTTATCAGTATTTTGGAACAGTTCTAACCTATCAAATTTGGAATATGTAAATATTCTTAGCAGAGATGCCTAATTCTTTACACATTCATTCAATAATACCCTTTACCTATTTCCTATTAATGCATCTCTCCATAGATGGGCTCTTTCATTTTGGATCATGACTGTTTACTTACAAAAAAAACTATTCATCATCTGATCCTTTATTCATCACATCATTTCATCATTAAGTTTCAGCAAAGGGACTGTTTCCACAGCCATGTTTATCGTTTTCTGGTGCTTTCGTAATCTTCTTCTATAGGTGAAATATGAACAGTTGATCTTATGTCTGAATCTCTTTGAATTGTTGATCTACTCTATAGATTTCCCTTTTGAAATCGTATTTCTACACCAAGTTTATACTTCAACGATTTTCCATTGTTGATCTTCATTAGTGTAACGTCCCCGACCCTCCGACCGATGAAGAGGACGCTACTAACACCAAACAAACGGGCAGAAAACCCCATGAACATGAACAAGGATAAATGCTAATATTAAAAAGCTTAAACATAATACATAATACATAACCAGATGCATGATCCATCATACAAAGATGCACAGTTCCTCAACATTCAGCGGAAGCAAACATATACATTCCAGCATTCAACATGTTCATCATTTCTCATGAAATAGTAGATATAATTGCAGAGATGAAACAGTAAGGAGTACTTATATTTTAATGAAGAACTCACCCCGCAGCCAGCTACGTCGCTGCAACATTCCACCCAACCATAGGCCATCGTGCTCATCAATCTCTCAACAACACTGCCACCCCCGAGCTGGGCATGATTCCTCAAGGAATAAGGGTCAATGTAGGCTTACACATAGCCAAGGTTTTCCAATCAGCCAAACCCACATAGTAGGGTTTTACCAGGTCATCAAGGAGCTATGATAGGCTAAATACTAAGCTAGTGGTCTCAACACCAGCCTTCTCAAGCATACCCAGCCTCTAATCCCACTCTCAACAGTCCACAGACCAGCCACTACATACCGCAGCAAAACAACCCATTCACAGCTCTGTGAAGAAGGAAAAGACAACTAGGTGACAATCCCAACCAACAGGTGAAACACAGCTCAAGCCCACAAGACAACCTAGAGTTGTTCTTGGCTCTAGCGTGGCCAAAAGAACTCAACAACAACCCAAAACTAGGGTACTTCAGCAACCCAACTTCATAGTGAAAACTATGGCAATGTCACATAGTCCCGAAACAGAGGAGAAACCAAACTCCCAGCGTAGACATGGGAAAACTCAACCAACAGATTTGGAAATCCACAGCCCACAACACACACAATTGCTCAATGCAATGGCTAGAGAAATTACCCATTCAAAAAGGGGGAAAGCACATCTCTCAACCTATGCGCAAAGGAAAAGACATAGCCAACAATGAAAGAAATCCCACACATAGTCCGAAATGGAAGAAGAAATCAGACTCTCAACGGCACCCAAAAATCAGGGGAAGAATGACAACAACCGAACTCGCGGGTTAAACCAACAGCAGGCTAGAATCGTGGATTAAAACCACGGCTATGTCACATACATAGTAGAAATTGTGCCCTTGAGGCCACTCTTCTAGCTCGTCAGCTCCATGTGAGGAAGATGAACCGGCCTCCTCCTGCACGTCCCTGCGTGAGAGTGAACAGACCCGGCCTAAGCGCACGGATGAACATACAATCGTGAGGAACAAACAGACCCGAGAAGAGTGGCGTCGTGGTGAGAATGAATGAAGGGCGTCCTCATTCCCCTTCCCATCATGAGGTTCATTCCTAGTGGAGTGTGCGGGTGGGAAAGGACTAACAATCCTGTCCCCCCCACTCCCAAAACAATAAATGCCTCGACTACTTAGTAGATATTTTAAAGAGGTTGGGTGAGACAAGGGAAGATGGAAAATCAAACAAGGTGGTAACACATGGATCCCCCCCCATAGACCAAGGTTTGACATCCCCCACCCTTAGCCTTTGGAATCATGCCCTTTTCATTTTAACGTTGCACTACCATAGCTGGTTGTGGGTTTATTTTTAATTGATGTGCGTATTTACATGATGCCAGACTATAATGTGCCGGATAGCATGATATACTGTCGGCAACTATCCCCATTGCCGCAACATACACAACCAAATCAATGGTGTGGATTTTTCCTTTAGCTCCTCACCACGATTAATTACATTATATACATCATGCAAATGGGGTCAAAAACTGGGGTGTTACAATCAGGCTTCTCAATGAGCATCGATCTCCAAATTGCGGGATGCGGGTTTTCAAAAAGACTTCAACATTTCTTTTGCAATATCCACTTTTCACAATCTATATTCCGCACTAACCCTTCCACAGCAATCATTATGCACCGTCGATCTGAAGCGGATGTCTTCCTGACCATTGGTCTTCTAGATCGTGGTTTGCTAAACTGCAACATCTCCTTACATCGTTTCTCAACTTTCTGCTTTCTGAGTTTCGAACTTTCCTTTCTGTAACCTCATTTCTGCACTACAGAATGCAAAAGTCATAAACTCAATGTTTCACGACTTCAACTAATTGCTTTCCGCCTTCCCTCTTTTCGTACTTTTTTTTCCGAACCATTGATTTGTTTTAGCAAAACTAATCTCAGCTATCCGATCGTGATCTTTTGCATAATCTTAGCTTTTCCACCTAACTATTGGAACTAATCCTTAACTATTGAATCTAATGTAGGACTAATATAAGCCGTTTGATCTTGATTTTTGCAAAAATGACTTCTGAGCCTTCCGCTTTTCAAAATTTCCTTTTCGCGATCTCCTTTCCGCATTGTGAAATGTGGAATTCACGACTTCGTCTAATTGCTTCCTACTTTTCCACTTTCTGCACTTCTTTTTTCTAACCGTTTATCTATTTTAGTGGAACTAATCTCAGAGGCCCGATCTTGATCTTTTGCGGATCTTTTTTATTTTCTACCTAACTATTGGAACTAATCCTTAACCGTCGGATCTACTGCGGGACTAATATAAGCCGTTTGATTTTAATCCTTCACGAAACTTTATCACTTTGCATGTGTTTAATCTCTGCACTAGTCCATTCAGCAAGAACATTGTGTGTTGTTGATTTATTTGGATGATCGATATCAGTCGTTGAACTTGCTACATGGTTATTCCTTTGCCATTCATCCCTCAACCTGCAATAGGGTTATTCCTTTGTTATTCTATTGGTTTCATCCTGCCACTATATCTATGACTTTTATTAATAGTTTTGACATCAATGACAACTATTTTACTCAACAATCTCCCCCTTTGGCATTGATGGAAAGATCTTTAATCATTCTTCCCCTTTGACACTAATGACAAAGAAACCTCTCTTTCTGAAAGCTTTCCTTGTCATCATATCTCCCCCTAAGATTGTGATTCCTCCTCTTAGTTCTTTTGTTAAGGAATTACTCCCATATTCTATCTAAGATACTGAAAATATTCCTTAGGTGATATATTCTTTTGTGTCATTGTATTCTAATTTGACAACTTTTTGAGATACATGTTCTCTTAGATAGTGATACTTAATTGGTATATGTTTTGTTTTAGAATGGATGAAAATATTTTTAGACATATTTATAGCACTAGTGTTATCACAGTTGATTACTATTTGATGTCCATATTTTACAAGTAGATCTTCTAGGGTTTGTTTCATCCAAATAACCTAAGTGCAACATGAGTTGGCAGCAATATATTTTGCTTCTGCTATAGAGAGTGAAATGGAGGATTGTTTTTTACTTAACCATGATACTAAACAATTAACTAGAAAGAATGTTGCTCCACTAGTAATTTTTCGATCATCAACACTTCCTTCCCAACCTTCATCTGTAAACACCTTCAATGCAAAGTCTTGTCCTTTTGGATACCACAATCCATACTTCATGGTACCCTTTAGATATTTGAAAATCCTTTTTATTGCTGTTACATGTGTTTCTTTGGGAGATTATTGGAATTTGGCCACCAATCCAATAACTTGGACGACATTTAGTGTTGTGGCTATCACATATAGCAGACTTCCAATCATGGATCAAAACATGGTATGATCTACTTCCATGGATTTATCATCTTTACTTAACTTGCGGAGTACCAATAGGTCTGGAATCTTCCATTTTAAACTCAACATATCTTTGATGTACTTAGTTTGAGAGGTGAAAATTCCTTCGTCTGTTTGGTAGACTTGCAATCCCAAGAAGAAATTCAATTCACCCAACATTGACATTTCAAATTATTTCTTCATTTCAGAGGAAAAAACTACACTTAAGATTTGAAGATTGCTTCTAAATATGATATCATCCACATAGACAACAACAATGATCATATTTTTATTTTTGATCTTTAGGTAAAGATTACTTTCAGTGGCTCCTCTTTTAAAACCTTGTTGTTTCAAGTAACTATCTAGTCTTGAAAACCACACTCTTGGAGCTTGTATGAGACCATAGAGTGACTTCTTCAGTTTACATACATAATCTTTGTTTTTGACAAGAGAAACCCTTTAGGTTGTTCAATATACACTTCTTCTTCTAGTTTTCCATTTAGGAATGCAGACTTGACATCCATTCTATATACTTTGAATTTTTTATGGCATGACAGTGCTAAAAACATTTTGATTACTTCAAGTCATGCTATAGGAGCATAAGTTTCTTCAAAGTCAATACCTTCCACTTGGGAATACCCCTTACAAACCAATATTGCGTTGTTCCTGACTACTTGTCGATTTTGATTAAACTTGTTTTTGAAAATCCATTTGGTTCCTACAATGTTCTTATCTTTAGGTCTTAGGACAAGTTCTGACGACTCATTTTTCTCAATTTGATCTAGTTCTTCATTCATAGATTTGACCCATTCATCACTTTTGCTGGATTCTGTAATGTTCTTGGGTTCTACTATTGAGAGTAGGGCTTGTTCAACAACTGGTAGTTGTCTTCTTGTTTTGACTCCAACATTTTTATCACCCATGATCTGTGACTCAGGATGATTCTTTTGTATCCTTCTAAATGGAGTTTCAGTGTAAGGTCTAGGGAAGTATTCTTCATCTTCCTGTCTATCTTCCTTCCCTTTTTCTTCTTCTTCTTTATGAATTCTCTCATCCTTTTGTAAGTCTTTTATTTCATCATCACATGTATTTTCAATACTGTCAAGATTATTATCTTTCCTTGGTTTTATATCATCTACTTTCACATCAGCACTTTCTATAATTTTATGCAACCTTTTATTGTAACACCTATATGCCTTTTTGGTGGATGAATATCCTAGAAATATTCCTTCATCAGTCCTAGAGTTAAACTTTTAGAGGTCATCCTCATTTATTTTGATGTAATAGTTACTTCCAAACACTTTAAAATATTTGACTAAGGCTGGTATTCCATACCACAATTCATATGGGGTCTTATCCTTATTCACTCCGAGTTTCCCTTTGTTAAGTATGCAGACGGTTGTGTATATAGCTTCTCTCCAAAATGAATCTGATAGTTGCTTCATTAAGCATTGTGCTGGGAGCTTCTTGGACTGTTCTGGTTTTCCTTTCAAAAACCCCATTCTACTGAGGAGGTTTTGCACCTAAAAATTGTCTCTTAATTACATGATGTTCACAGAACTCATTCTATTCATTAGAAGTGAATTTTCTCCCATTATCTGATCTAAGACACTTGACTTTCATACCTGACTCATTTTCAGCCATTGCCTTAAAGATTTTAAATTTTTCAAAGGATTCTAATTTTTCTTT
>LPNX011232349.1:33406-46700 GCA_001517045.1 Pseudotsuga menziesii
GAAGAATGCCACCGAGGTCATTCTTGAGTAATCATCAATGAGAAACATGAAATAGAAATCTCCTTGTAGGATTTTAGTTCTAGTTGGTCGACAAAGGTCTGTGTGTACTATTTCCAAAGGGTGTGAGGTCATATGTTCTTTTATTTTAAAACTGGCTCTGGCTTGCTTCCCATGTTGACAATGTTTACGTGCAGAGTTTAGAGGAACTACAATTTTAGGTAGATCACTTACAAATTCCTTCATTCTTATGTTGAAAATATTGTCAAAACCTAAATTTCCCAACCTTCTGTGCCATAACCAACTTTCATCTACCATACTTAAGTAACATTGGTTTTCATTTTCCAAGATGTATACATTGTTTGTATTTCTCATAGCAATGCCAATGACCTTTCTTGATTCCTTATTCTTTATTTCACATTTTTCTGAGTCAAATATACAAATGTGTCCTTGGTCACATGTTTGACTTACACTAAAGATTAGGCTTGATGTTTTCAACTAGAAAAACATTTTCTACTTTGATCTTGCTGGTTGACAATAGTTGTTCCTTTGCCAATTATTTTGGAGGATAGACTCTCTCCAAAAGTAAATTTTCCCTTATTATCTTTCAGTGTTATGAATTTGATTGGGTCACCGGTCATATGTTTTGAACAACCACTATCCAAGTACCATAATTTTTGGCTTTTGGTTGCACATAAATAAATCATGGAACTTTCCTTTTCTTCCTTTTCTCTCCAATACTTATTTTTTTTGGTGTTTTGAGATTTGGTTGCGACAGTATTCCTTGGTAGGAGTCTTCAGTTTACAATCCCATGTCATAGGTCCATGGTTATTACACTTATAACATTCTATGTCATATTTTTGGAGTAGTGTAAAAAAAATCTTATTTCCCTTCAACTTATTACTTGATGACTTCTTCTGGTATTCATAAACCTTTCTTTCAGTTCTGCAATTTAAATCTTTATCACCAAAATTATTACAAGAATAGGAATGACCTAAAAATATCCATATATATCTATTTGGTCTCTTGGGTGCTATATTATTTCTATTTTTATCCTGGTAAATTAAGCCTTCTTTATTGCTTCCTTCCTTTTTAGCTGGAGTATTTAGTACTTCAAAATAACTTTTCTTACTTCCTTCTTGATTCATGACAGGAAAAATATCCGTATTCTTCTCTTTAATGAACCCCAAACCAAACCTATCCCTTGATGGTATTTGGCTATTTGGAATGTCATATAGAATCCTTGAGCTATTCTCAAACTTTGATTTGATAGATCCTTCATCAAGCTTTCTTTTGAATTGCATGATCTCTTCTGCAAGATTTTTAGACTACTGTATTCTTCTTTTGAGCTGTAGGTTTAAGTCCTCCTTAAACGTTTTGGCATCTAGAAGTTGAGCTTCCAAGTGAATGATGATAAGGCTTGACTGTTTGTTCTTTTTCCTACATTTATCAATTTCTTTAAGGGCGCTAACATGCTCAACTCTTAGGTCTACTTCTCCTTCTACATCTAAGTCACTATTTGAGGCTTGAGTATCTATGCCCATAAATAAAACTTCAGTTCCTTCAACTTCATTTCCATATGAATCTTCACTGTCTTCCATGGTGTAAAAAATTTTCTTTTTCCCATAGGGTTTTTTCTTGTTTCCTGATTTACCATTTTTGAATTTTGAAGTTTCCTTTTCTTCATTCTCATATTGTTTAGTGTAGGTGAATTTAGAGGGAAAATGTACAAACCTTCCACAATTAAAACACTTTAAATTTAACTTCCTCTTGTATTTTCCAGTCCCTCTCTCAAGTTTATTAATGAAAAGAGCTTGCTTATCCTTTGGGTTTTTTGATTGATTTTTTAAGGAGACTTTAAAAGTTTCTTCTTTTCTTGAAGATCCATTTTGCCATCTTCTCACCTCATACGCAGTGAGAATTCCATGTAGCTCATCCATTGTTACCTTTTTAAGATCATCTCGTTCTTCTGAGGTGGATACTTTTGGGTCATATTTCATTGGTAATGTTCTTAGTACCTTGCTTACCACTTTCTTTTCTTTTAATTTTCCTCCAAGCCCTCTGCTCACATTAACAACTTCATCTACACGAAGAAGGTATTCACCAATATTCTCTTCTTCTTTCATTTTAAGACTTTCAAATTAACCTTTATATGTTTGAAGTTTGGATTATTTGACCTTAGATTCTCCTTCATACATAATTTTCAACTTGTCCTAATCTTGTTTGGAAGATGTGCATTGCATAACTTTAGTAAATACCGAGTTTATTAAACCACTTAAGATTGTGTTTAGGGATTTGGCATTACCTTCATATTCACCTAGTTCAAATATGTCTGTAGGGTATTGGTTTCCTATTTTAAGCTCCTTTTCAGTTGCTGCCCAAACCTTCCATCCTAGGGACATCAGATGACGCCTCATTCTTACACTCCAGCGAGCATTATTTTCTTCGTTAAATAGTGGAGGTTTGTTAGTGGCCGATCCTTCTTGTTGATCCATTGTGATTTTTGGATGGGATCTTCCTTCCAGTGGTTAAGTTGTTGTTAAGGAACCTGCTCTGATACCAATTATTGGTTTAACCCACAATACTGAGAGGAGGGGGTGAATCAGTATTGGCCCTTTGTATTTAAAATACACAAAAATCAACAATTAAGGCTATATTTTATCGTGGAAACCTTAAAATGGAAAACCAACAACACAAAATCATTAATTAGATGAATTTACAAAATTGTTTATCTGCTACTACAGAAAGGATGTAAAACACATCCTAGGTTTTTCCTGCAACTACAAATGGGGATTTTACAACACACCTATGGTTTTCTGCCTCCTTCAATAGATAAGGATACTACAACATCCTGTTCTCCTAGTACGACTAGAAGGAGGATTCGACCCCCTGCATACATGTGGCCTAACCTAGCACCAACTTGCCACCATATATTTATTTTATCAGTCTTTTGGAATATTTGTAACCTATCCACTTTGGACTCTATCAAAACCAAATAGAGCCGCCTAATTCTTTACACATTCATTCAATAAATACCCTTTACCTATTTCCTATTAACACATCTCTCCATAGCTGCTCTCTTTCATTTTGGATCGTGACTGTTTACTGGCACACACAACTATTCATCATCTACATGTTCATCTGTCATAGCATTTCATCGTTAAGTTTCAAGAAAGGCAGCGCTTCATTCTTCCCACAACTCACAATCCATTTACACATCCTTGTTTATCCTTTTCTGTTGCTTCTGTAATCGTTTTCTCCAGATACAATCTAGATAGTTGACCTTATGTTTGAATCTCTCCAAACTGTTGATCGAGTCTATATATTTCCCTTTTGAAATCGTATTTCTGCACCAAGTTTCTGCTTCAACGATTCCCCACTGTTGATCTTCATAGGGCTTCTCTATGAGTGTCGATCTCTAGATTATGGGATGTGGGTTTTCAAAAGTACTCCAACATTTCTTTTGCAATATTCTCCTTCCACATTCTATGTTCTACACTAACCCTTTTGACCAATAAGTTTTCACCATCGATATTAAGAGGATTTCTTCCTGAATGTTGATCTTCCTGATTGCGGTTTGCGGAACCACAACATCTCCTTATGTCAATTCTCGACTTTCCACTTTCTTAGTTTTGGACTTTCCTTTCTGCAAGATCCTTTTGGAATTGTGGAATGCGGAATTAGGAAGCTCAATGTTTCACGACTTTGACTAAATGCTTTTCTCCTTCTCGCTTTTCTCACTTCTTTTTTCCTAACCGTTGATCTATTTTAGCAAAACTAATCTCAGTTGTCCGATCTTGATCTTTTGTGGAATCTTGGATTTTCTACCTAACTGTTGGAACTAATCCTTAACCATTGGATCTAATGAAGGACTAATATAAGCCATATGATCTTGATCTTTTGTGGAATCTTGGCTTTTCCGCCTAACTGTCGGAGCTAATCCTTAACCATTGGATCTAATGCAGGACTAATATAAGCCGTTCGATCTTGATTTTTTCAGAACTAACTTATGGGATTTCCTCTTTCTGGAATTTCCTTTCCGCATTGTGGAATGTGGAAGTCATGACTTCGGCTAATTGCTTTCTGCACTTCTTTTTTTGAACCATTGATCTGTTTTAGTGGAACTAATCTCAATCGTTCGATCTTGATCTTTTACACACCTTTTGGATTTTTCTCCTAATTGTTGGAACTAATCCTTAATGATTAGATCTAGTGTGGGACTAATATAAGCCATTCGATTTTAATCCTTTACGAAACTTTATCACTTCACACATGTTTAACCTCTATGTTAGTCCATTCAGCAAGAACATTATGAGTCATCAATTTACTTCGATGATCGATATCATTCATTGAACTTGCTACAGGGTTATTCATTTGTCATTCAACTTGCAACCTACAACAGGGTTATTCCTTTGTTATTCTGTTGGTTTTATCCTACCACTATATCTTTGATTTTTGTTAATAGTTTTGGCATCAATGACAACTATTTTACTCAACTATATCTTTAGAGAGTAAGAATCTCCTCATGTGGTTGAAGCTTCGTACTCTCTAAAGATATTGGGTGTTCCCCTTGCTTCAAGGATGCTCCAATGCCATACCGTATTGCATCACACTACAATAAAAATGGTTTAGAAAAACCAGGTAATGCAAGAATGGGACAACTAATCATTACCTATTTCATTATCCAGAAATCATTTTGATCCTCTTCATTCCATTGGAAAGCATATTTCCTTGTCAAATTAGTTATAGGTGAAGTGAGTTGGGAGAACCCCTTCACAAATTTCCCATAGTAGATACACATGCAAATGACTCCCCTCAATTCAATGATATTTTTGGGAGATGTCCATTCAATAATGGATTTTATTTTCTCCAAGTGCACCTTCATACCATCTTGAACAATGATGTTCCCAAGATACAAAATTTCTGTCCAACTAAAATCATATTTTTACAACTTAGCAAACAAAGATTTATCATGGATAATTTTCAATACAACTTCTAGATGACACAAGTGTTCATTTCATGTCTTACTATAAATAAGAATATCATCAAATAAAACTAGAACAAACTTACAAAGTTTCTTTTGGAATATATTGTTAATCCATGATTGGAATGTGGTAGGAGCATTTGTTAAGCCAAAAGGAATGAAAAGGAACTCAAAGGGACCATAGTGACATATGAAAGCAGTCTTTGGTATGCTTTCCTCCCTAATTCGAATTTGATGTGAATGATATAGGTCAATATTTGAAAATAAATTTGCTCCATGGAGCTCATAGCAAAGTTTCCATGCATGGGATAGCTATCCTTCACTACATTCTTGTCCAATGCTCTAAAATCAATGCACATTCTGAAGTTTCCATCATTTTTCTTCACCATAACAACTGAAGAACCATAATGGCTTGAACTAGGTTCTATGAGACCCAATTATTTTTTGGGTGTCTATAGGGCTGCATTTTTATAGGTTGGGTCCCTATCTCTAATTCAATGGCATGATCCACCCCTCTTCCAGGTGGCCTTCCTAAAGAAAGGCCTCCAAAAAACTTCTCATACTCACTCAACAACTATTCTATCTCCTTTGGACGTTTTAAAACATTTAAGTGATGCTTGGAAGAGGTGATCAAACATTCAACATCCCATTCAATGTCACCATGCCTCAAGTTATACCTCATACTATGAGAGGAAGCACTTGGTCAGGGTAAGTGTACATTCCTATCAACATTATGGGGTTCCCTTCTGAAGTTTTTAACTTCATTTCAGGGACTTGATAGTTAATTTTATGCTACCCTATAGAATATAACAATTGGACTCACAAAACCACATTCACTACATAGATCAATAATAGTATAATTTCCTATAACAACTTGAATCTTTGGAATCCATTTGGCACAATCCATAGAATTGTTACCTAGAATGATGATCGTGAATCCTTCAAAATTTTCAGCATGTATATTTCTCCTCTCCACCAAGGTTTCATCTATGAATATATGAGTGGATGCTCCATCAACTAGAACTGTAACCTTTTGGCCTTGTATAGTACCCTTGAATATAAGGGTGTGAAATCGAGGCACACCTGAGAGTATTGCAATTTTTCCTTTCTTAGGAGAGGGATACTCTTATTCTGTTATCTCATACCCCTCTTCTTGGGGTGCAAGATGTACTTGTTTCTCCAATCCCTTTTCATCATATTCAGAGAAGACTTCAATATAGTGTGCCTTCCCATTAGCACACTTATGTCCAAGAACCCAAGGATGTTGGCATGTGAAGCAAAATTTCTTCCTTTTGAGTTCTTCTTTTCTTGGTCCCTCCTTATTCTCCTTAACAAAAGAGTCCATTTTGTATGGTTTCCTCCCTTCTTTGAATTTGGAAGTTAAATTAGGCTTAGGGAGGTTCCTAGTCCTTGGAATCACATACTATGGATGTCTTGTCAAGTTTATGTCATCCTTTAATGTAGATGGCTTGTGGTATTTCACCAACCCTTTCAAAGGTTCTACCAAATCCTCAGTGTATAGTAGTACCAACCGAGCCATAGCGATATCAGAAACCATCACTCAAAGATTTTGAAATTCCAACATATAGGCTTCAGGATCATAGTTTGCTTCAATTGTGCCAATTATTTTAAAGTAACTTTAGGTTGTTTCCTATTGATTATCTCCACTAATGCCTTGGAAAAATATTCATAGGATGGAATATGATCACGTCCCAAGTTATTAATACCATGGAACCAACAATCATTGTCTTCTCCCTCAAGATGTAGAATGGCCATTTTCAATGCATTCTCTTCAACCATAGGATTCAACTGGAAATGCACATCTAGTTTTTGTATTGAAGCACTACAGGAATTTGGGAAGAGCCATGAAAAGGAAGGGATCTACATGAACCCCTTGTGGTGAAACAATATTCCCGAGAAACTTTAATTCCTTCTTCCCAAACCACATTTAGACTGTTTGGAATGGATATGATTATCAAAGAAAAGTTGTAGTACAAGATCCATATGTTGGAGATGCTCATCCCATGTTTTACTATAGATGAGGATATCATTAAAGAATACCATCATGAAGTTTTGTAAGTAGGGCCGAAATATTTTAGTCATCGATGCCTAGAATGTGGAAGGAGCATTCGTGCGTCCAAATAACATGACCAAAAATTCATACTAGCCTTCATGTGTGTGGAATGTAGTTTTAGAGATATCATCCTCATGAACCTAAATTTAGTGATACACAGAACTAAGATCCAACTTGTAGAAAAAATGAGCACCATGAAGCTCATCAAAAACATGAATCAGAAACTTATCCTTAATTGTGATGTGATTAAGTAATCAAAATTCAATGTATAGGCACCATGACCCATCTTTTTTCAAAGAAGAATAACTAGTGAAGAGAATGAACTTGTACTAGGACAAATAATACCTTGCTTCAGTATGTCCCGAACAATCATATCAATATTTGTCTTGTGGTGAAAGGGGTAGTGATAGGGCATGCTGTTGGGAGGGATGCTTCTAGGCAGGAGAGGAATATGATGGTACTTTGGTATTGAAGGTGGAAATCCCTCTGGCTCAACAAAAGAACAAGCATATTGATCCATAATTTGTTGTAGATCCAAGGAAGTAGTTGAGACCGCTGAAGGTTGAATATAAATGAAATGGAGCTGAGAGATGACTCCAAGTGAATTCTTCTTAGGGAGATTTTACATGTGATGTGAACTATTGATGCTGAGAGACCCTGCCAGTTGTAAGCCCTTCACTATGTGTTTTTTCCCATTGACTGAAAAATGCATCCAAAGTTTAGGAAAATCCCATAAAATGGGTCCAAGTGTGCATAACCATTGAGCGCCCAAAACCACATCAAATACTCCTAAGGGCAAGGAAAACATGTTAGAGCACAAGTTATAATACCCAATATAGATTCACACATTATGACACTTCCCTATGCAAGGTAAGGTGCCCCCATTGAAAATCATGACTTCAAAGCTAGAGCAAGGATGGACAAAACAATCATCCTATTTGGAGATCTTGGGGTCAATGAAGTTATGAGTTCTACTAGAATCAATGAGTTTCGTAAGAGGGATATTTTTTAAGAAACCCATGACCTACATGGATTGTGGGGTGGTGAATCTAGATAATGAATGGAGATATATCTCTGGTTGGTTGTCTTGAGTAGGAGGGTCTATAGGAAGTTGTTGATTGTCACCTTTATCATCTACTAGATCCTGAGCATCATAACAAATTTCAGGTGTAGACAAAGAATCCACATCCAAGAGATAGAGATTTTTCTTAGCACATCGATGTCCCTAGGTAAATTTCTCGTCACAATTATAAAAAAATCCATTTTTTCCTACGTTAACGCATCTTAGATTCAGATAAATGCTTGATAGGAGTGGTTGTAGGAGCTGGGAGCATTGGAGGTCTTTGGGGAACCACATGTATAAATGGAACAAAAATGGATTTGGAGCGTTGTTGAGCCATGTGACATGTGTCTGAGTTACATTTAGTTAGAATCATTCATCTATTACACTCTGATTCAGTTAGGACTCAGTTATAGTCAATCATGGCTAGATTAGTGGTTAACTAAGTGTGTCTAGTGTTGGCTAACAGTCAGTTAAGCTACACTCATCCATGCAATTCGAATGACCTCCATGGAACCTAAAATGTCTTGGCATTCATGCATTATGCATGACATTGTATTGTATTATTCCTTCTATTATTGATTATCCAGAGATGCAAACTGCTATTGTAGTACCGTTATGTCATTTAATGCCTAATTTGTCTTGAATATCTTGTGATTATGTGATTTGTCTCAAGATTGATGTGATAGAATTAATAGTTGGAAAAAATATGTCCAGTTTGGCTTTGTATGAACCTTGATGTACCAACAAAATTGTTGACGGGCTTCATGTTCCAAATAAAAGGATGCAAGTGGGACTTTATTGTCATTAAAAGTGTTATGCAGAGTGAAATATTGTTTTTCCTTGTAAATCCATCGAGTCACATCATCGCCATTGAATAGAGGAAAATAAAGTTTACTCCCATGAAATTTTATAGAAGAAGAGAACTTTGTGTTTGTAGAAAACACAACCTATCATTAGCTTGCTCATGGCTGAATGCTGAAGATGGAGGCCAAAAATTGTTTGATCTAGATCTTTGAGTTTCGTCTTGAGGGCACTAAGTTCTTCTTCCATTTGGTTATTTTCTCCTGTGCGGGTGACAACCATAAGCAGGATTTTATTTGTTTTTTTTTTTCGCGGGGGGCGCGAATGGGTAGAAAAACAAAAACAAAAAGGATTTTAGAAAATAATAATTTTGAGTTGGAAAAAACTCGGGTGGGTAATTGGGGTTTGATTAGGATTTGGAAATTTTCTAAGGTACAAGGAATCAACAAATGCGAATTTTAGAAGCGGGGTGAAAGAATGAAAATATTTGTTAGAGAGGGACAAGGAAGTAGAAATGACAACTGAACACGATGGCAAAATTTGAAGGTGACTGGGTGAGAATCGAAAAAGTTATGGGAAACCCTAAAAATAAACAAATGTGAAGTTTTGGGCTTAAAGAAGTGGAATTTGGGATAGGGTCATCAAGGAAGGAAATATGCAAAATGGAATTATGGGGGTTAAAGTGAATTTTCAAGGGAAATGGAGCTAAAACAAAGAATATATGGCCGAAATTCTGGTTTTTTTTTTGGTATGGTGGGAATGATATGTGGCGGCTCATGAAATATGGTCTTTATCAAATTGAAATATATATGGAACCCAGGTATGTTTGACCTCCCAAAGGTTTGGGGGATTCAATAGACCACCGATGTCATCTAACGGCTTGCGTATTGGAGCAGTACCCTGCACTCCACGACTCGGGTAAAACTGATAACCGCTTTGACAAAAACGTAAACTCTTGGTTTACCTCAAGGGTGGAAACTATTCAATCAGGTAGGGGTCATTTCCTTTTTCACTTGGTAGGTCCTCTTAATGGCAAGCTACTTCGAGGTTCTTGTGGTACTCTTCAGAATGAGTTTTAGTTTTATTCCCAAGTACTTCCAACATTTAAGTGGATAGGGTTTATTCCTTGATCCAGATGAATAATACCAATGGAAAGAAGAGTCACTACTGCAATAATCACAGTGCCATGAAGCACTGCAAAAGAAAAAAAATTGGCATAAATTCCACTGAGCAATCCTGTTAGTGCCAGAAATTGTTCTAAGACTACTAAAGAACAAGCCAACAGAATCTCATGAAATAAAACAGGTTTTTAGGGTTTGGGTTTTACAATTTGTTTGACAAGAGGGTAAAAACTAATAAGGCAAGACAAACAGTAAATCATGTAACAATGAAGAACTCGGGTGCATAATATATGAAACATAAGCCAAAACAACATAAGCACAATACTGAGTTTCATCGATAGTTCACAAGCATTGCATGAGAAATAACCTTAAAAAAGAAATGAATTTGTTAACAGAGTGATCACACAAATCATAAATAAAACCAGCAAATAGGATAAAATGGGCTTATAGTTTGCATATATAAAATAATCAGTAATCCAAAATACATAAGAGTTTCTGAACTTAGCTTTGTATACAGTAGCTTGAAAGCCTCCCCTTGTACCAAAATTCGAACCCTTTTTCATTCTAATGTCTAGCTTTTATCTTGGTTACATTCAAAAAACAGTTATCTAACCAAATAATTAATAACTACCTTCTAGGTCAGTCTATTGAATCACTAGAAAAATAAAAGTTTTTCAAAACAAACTAATGTCTTTACAAAAGTTAACTAATAACACCTGTCACCAATATACTTTTACAAATCTTTACCAGCTTCTGCCAAAAGGGCTATTCCCTCCAAAGCTTGAGTCTTTCTTCTGGTTCTCTGCTACTCAGCTTGTAGGTATTCGACTCTTTTTGATAATTCCTGACTTTACTAAGCTACTTCTTGGATAGTTTGCTTCAGCTCTACACATAAGCTTTGTGTCTTCCTTTTCCTCTTTAGTGCTTCCTTAGAAATTACAATTAATTCTTGGTAATGGTTGTTAATCTCCTCTAGATATGCTCTCGAGCTTTTGTTCGCCACTACTAATCCTTCATTTGTTTCATGCATAAATTCTATCTGATACTTGTACTGCTTGATACTTATTCGAATGTTCTCATTCTCAGAATCTATACATTTTCCTTCTGAAGCTGAAGATAGTCCTTCTAGCATCCAAGGTATTTTTAATTTCTTAAAAATTTCCTCATCATCCTCTTGTTGTTTCTCTGTCACTATTATAGGAACCCCTGGAGACTCATCACCTTCAAAATTGCACTAGGTTGATGGCTCTGCAATGTTTTCCTCATCTGTTGATGGCTAAGATTTTCTTTTCTTTGAACATATTCTAATTGCTCTGAGATTTTAATCTCTGTCGAGGTTGAATTAACCATCAAAGAATCATGTTTCTTACCCTTGACCTTTCTAACATCCAGGCTTGCATCCTCTTCTAAATCTTCTTGGGAAGAATAGTCTTCTAATATTGTGATTTTATCCTAAGCTAGCTTAGGATTTAAAATCTTTTTCATGTTCAACCTTAATTTATTCTTAGGTTTGGTTTTAGGGCTCTATCCTACTCCTATTTTTCCCAACATGCTCAAGGTTTTACCTTGATGCTTAATAGCTGGAAGCTGAATCGCCTTTCTTTTGACTCCTTGAAAAACCATCTTTTCTTCAAACCCTTCTTTTAACCTCTGTGCATTGTCAACCCTTGTTTTATCAAGTAGTGGGATTTCCTTTCTTTCTTCATGTACTTATGTATGGATCTATTCCTGTTCTAAAAGGAATTCACCTACTCCCTGCTTTGCATATTCATTAAGAGTATTTACTGCATCATCTAAATTCTTCCTTTCAAATTTCAACAATTCATCTTCATCAATTTTCTTTTGTTGTTCACTTTCAGGCACTTCAACCCTCTGTGCCGAAGGCTTCTCTTGTGTAGTCTCTTCTTCCACTTCGACTATGACTTCTTCCTTCAAATTTTTAACTAAGTTCTGGGATTTGTTCACTTGTCTTCTCTTTGACTAGTCTTCCTTTTGGCTTTGAAACCATGACCATAATAAAAAATAATCCCAAGTCTTTCCTTTCTTCTAGAGCATAGTACTGATAATCAATTTTATCAAACCATGACAAAATATGGACTGCTTAGTGTGATCCTGATGCTACCTTACTCTGCTAGACATTTTCTGCAAAATTTTAAGGAAAAATAAATGGAGATTCATCTTTTATTCATGACTTAAGTACTGTAAAAAACTGATATGATATTTAAACACATAGGCATATCTTCCTTCACAAGTTATATAACTTTGCAGGATCTTAATTGGCTCTCTCAATTTTGGTTTAAAATTCTGTATATGTACCCCTTTACCCCAATATGCAACAACATTTGGTAGCAGGTGATTCTCTGATTTAAAAGCAAAAGGAACCTTCTTGAACCAAAACTCACCCTCATCGGCAATTCCTGTAGCCTCTGCTATTAATTCTCTAGTCAATTCAATTTTTAGGGTATTAAATGAGACTGTGTCTTTCTCTAAACCTTGAGTCAATTCATAAGAAACCTATGTATGATGACCATCAATTTTATCCAAATATTGCAACCAGCCTGCTTCTTAAAACAACCTTGCACACTGGGCGAAATTTTTAGCCCAAGACGTGTCTAAAGGCTCAGCCCTATTCGTCTTCCCCCTTCTCTTCATTCTAGGTAATAAACCTTAATTTTTTCTCCTTCATAAAATGGTTCAAACTACTTTGAAAGTATGTAATTTCAAGAGTAAATTAGAAGTTGAGCAGATTGAAAACTCTAGATATGAACTTTTCCTCAAAACTGATAAAAATTTCGAAACAATTTCTACTAACAACAAAGATTAATAATTGAGAAAAATAGGGATCCTATGCAATTCTTAATTAACAGACATCACTACTCTTCTATCACTACAAACCCAAATTCAGCCATGATGTCAGCAATCGGTTGCATACCTCTCGTAATAATGGTTTCGATTGCTAAAATTTTGGTATCTTGTCTTCCCAGGTGTCCACTGACCTTTGTTTCTCTATCTTCAGTTGGCACGATTACGCCAGTCGATTACCTTGCAAACCCTAAATTTCTAACCGTCTTCATCTTCCAACCACGAACTTCCAGGTATCAATGAGGTCTTTGTGAGCTTTCATACATTCAAGAAATTCATAATTGACAATGAATTACCCCCATCATGCACCAGCATTGCTGTTTAAAGGATCTGCATCTCCCACCTTCCGGAAAGCTACAACTCACCTGAATCATTCTTTCCTTAAATCAAA
>LPNX011232349.1:46848-111025 GCA_001517045.1 Pseudotsuga menziesii
AACTAAAACTGTCTACTATTATGCAAAATATTTATTGGTCTATGGAGTCTTTATTCAAACCTTCACACACTAGTATATACAATGAAAATTAAATCTTTTTCCCTCAAAAACTATAAAAATGCTTGAGGAATCGTCCATTGACTGGATTAGACAACTCCTCATTATCTAAGGTCTCTAATAAAAATGTTTGATTCTCTAGAATATTTGAAACTATGAAAGGACCAAACCATAAACTATCAAACTTACCATGTTTTCCCTTATGTTCCTTTCTATCATCCCATCTCAATACCATATCTCCATTAAAAAAGGCGTTCTCTTTGATCTTTCTATCAAACCTTTATTTGATATTCTTTGTGTATAGATGAGCCTTTCCTTCTACTAATTCATGCTCTTGCTATAATTCAATTAGTGCATAAATTATCCTTTGAATGTCACTGGGTTCCTCTAGACTGTATTGAAGAAATTTCATCACTGGAATACCAAGTTGAACAGGAAACACCACATTAGTGCCATATACCAGCTGAAAAGGAGAAGTCCCAATTGCCATTTCAATTGTTATCCTGTCAGCCCATAGTGCATATTTTAGCATTGAGTCTCATGACCTTTTATTATTACAATTATGAATACTGTGGTTTTTTCGACTCCTACTACTTTTATTCTTACTCAACAACTTCTTGATGCTCTGAATAATGCTCTTATTGGTTGACTCAGCTAACCCAATTCCCTGAGGGTAATAAGGTGTTGAGTGTTTCAAAACAATCCCATTTTCTTCACAAAATGTCACCATATATTTGGACTTAAAAGCTTTAGATTATTAGTCAATAACTTCTTGGGACATCCAAATCTACTAAGACTATTTTCCTGAATAAAGCTAATCATTACCTTGTCTGTTGCATTTCTTGTGGTGATTGCTTCTACCCATTTAGTGAAGAAATTTGTAGCTGTCAAAATCCATTTATGTTGCTCTGAAGAAGAAGGATTTATCTCCCCTATAAATTCCAAGCCCCACTGCTAAAAAGGAGTATTCACTACAATAGACTTCAATGGTAAAGATACTAAATTTTCCTTACCAACAAATTTTTGACATGGGATACAAGCTCTTACCTGCTAGTATACATCAGAGAACAAAGAAGTCCAATATTATCCAGACCTCAAGAATTTATCAGTAGTTTCCTTCCAATACTTATGTCCCCCACAAGCACCTTCATATGATTCTAACGTTACCTCCTCAATTTATGGCTTGTCCAAACATCTAAGCAGAATGCCTCCTGGATCCTTCCAAAACAACTACTGTTCTATCAAACAATATTTAGTAGCTCTCAATTTCAATGACCTAGCAGCCTTTTTATCTAGATGTTTAGGACATTGTAAATACAAAAGGAAGTGTATAATGTTTTCATACCATGTAGATTTTGCATACTGCTCCATAATCTTTTCCTTCTCTTGTTCAACTTGCAATTCTTCTTGTACAGGCTGTTCTGTCATCAGATAAAGGCCTAAAGCTTGACAATTTGAATCAGCTAACAATTTGTCCAAACCATGTCCCTTCACTAGTTTAGTAGGCTTGATGTCCACATCATATTCCTTTATCTTTACAATCCACTTTCCCCTTTTTCCTTCACTATCAGGTTGAGTTAATATATCCTTAATGGCAGCAATGGGAATATCAGCAATGATTTTATAATGTAAAACATAAATTCTGAAAAAATTTAATGATTTTACCAGTGAATAAGCTTGTTTCTCCAAAGTGTTGTATTTCAACTCTCAGTCTCTGAAATTTTTGCTGAAAAATGCAATTGGCTGCTCAAGTCCATCATTATTCTTCTGTATCAAAATAGTTGCTAACGTATCCTCTGATGCAAAAGAAAAAGTCAGAAATTCCTTTGAAAAATCAGGACTCAATAGCATTGGTGCTTCTGTAAGAGCCACCTTAATCTTCTCAAATGAATTCCTAGCCTCTGCAGTCCATTTCACTTCGTGATATTTTTTTCAACATGGTTGTTATTTGTTTAATAGTTTCAGCAAAATTGGCTATGAACCAACATAGAAAATTTATTTTCCAATAAAAGATTGTACATCCTTCTTACTTCTAGGAAAACTGATCTTCAAAATAGATTTTACCCTTTCTGGATCTATCCTTATCCCATCAGCTGAAACTAAATGACCCAACAAATTACCATCTTGTACAGAAAAATGTGACTTTTTTGGATTAAGAGAAAGTCCATATTTTCTGCATTTTAAGAAAGTTTGTTTTAGGTGCTTTAAGTGCTCTTCATTAGAATGTGAGAAGACTATTATGTCATCCAAATAGATCACCACAAACTTATCCTTGTCTCCAACAAAGGCTATGTCCATAGCTCTTTGAAAGGTAGCTCCAACATTCATCAATCCAAATGGAATTTTTTCATACATAAAAGTAACCCAAGGGGTAGTGAAGGCTGTCTTTTCTCTGTCATCATGGTGCATTGCAATTTGGTTATACCCTGAAAAACCATCCACCATTGAAATCCTTTGAGCACCCACAACCTTCTAGAAGATTTATTCAGTTTTTGGTAAATGATAGTTGTATTTAATTGAATACCTATTCAGATTACGAAATTCAACACACAATCATATTTCTCTATTCTTTTTTCTGACAGGAACTAGGTTTGCTACCCACAATGAATATCGAAGAGGAACAATGATCTTAGCATCCAATAGTTTTTTAACCTCCTTTTCTATGACATGGAATAATGCAGGATTTATTCTCCTTAGTTTTTGTCTGAATGGTTTGATATTGGGTTTCAAACGCACTTTATGCTGAATAATACTAGTATCATAAGTATTCAACTCTTTGTATGACCAAGCAAAGATATCGACATATTCTTTTAACAGCTTAATGTACCTGTTTCTCTGCTCTGCTGTAAGTTACTTTGAGATCTTCACTATCCCGGGATGCTCCTTTGTGCCAATGTTACAATCCATTACATTCTCCTCTAAAGAATGCATAGCTGGTTTTAAGGGGGTATCATCCTTTGAAAAAATCCTCTCTAGGGGCACCAAACCCTTAGGAATAAAATTGATTTTCAGCTCAATGATTTTATGACCTGCAATTTCATTTTCTGCAAAACCCTCAGTATATTCAGTTTCATCATCCTGTTCTTGATCAATTAAGGAATTAGAGAACTCACCAGTTAGCTCTAAAAACCTTTTAATTGCTAGTGTTAGAATAATCAACCCATAGTTACCTACCTTAGACATTAATTTTAATTATTTTTATCTTATTACTTAGTTTCCTAGATTCCATTCTATGCTAGTTGCCTTCTACATGTCTCAAAAGTCAACACATGCTAAAATTGAGTCATGGAGTGCTTGGGAAACATCTTGGACACCAAATTTAGCATGTCTTCTTTATTCCAAATACTCCAAAGTGCATATCTACTTTTTCTTAAAAGTTACCTGTTTTATTGAGATTTAAGGCAAAAGAAAAAGATAGACTAGGTGTAGTTGACTTGTTTTTTTCCCACATCATCCTCCCTCCTTTTCTCCTAATAAAAGCATGTATGAGTTTTCTTTCCATTTCTCTTCAGCTTTCCTACTTGACTTAGCCAATTCGTGAGCATCTTGGTAGATTTGGAAATTGCTTTATGCACCTATGGGGGATTTGACTAGATTAGTAAGCCTACTTTTTTTACTATTTTGAATGGCATCCTTATGCATTCAAATATATCATTTAATTATATATTATAGCAGCCTATTACTTCCTAAGGTTTTCTATTGTACACTTATTGAATACAGATTAGTGTATTGCTCCAATTTCAGTCTCCTTTGGTGTTAATTTTGCATGTTTGATTACCAATTTTGTGAGTGTAATTATTCTATCTCTTGGGTTCAATTTCCACATGGTATCATAGCCTTTTTATATTGATTTCTCTTCTTCCAAATTGTTATTGCAGGTTCGACATCTTGACTGGGAAAAAATTTCGCTCACTGAAGGGCGCAGTTTCTGAGCTATGGACCAATCTCAGAAGATGATCTTGACTCCATTCAATTTATTCGAATGGAAAGATGAGATGGAGATATTTTTGAGAGAGAAAGGTCTATATAGGGTGACTATGGAAACTGAGGCAGAGCCCAATGCATCTGCAGAGAAAATTAAATGGCACAACATAAGGGATGAGGCCTATGGTATTTTGTGTCTGAGCATTTCAAGAGACCTCCTCTTCCACCTTGATGGATTGACATCAACTCATTAAGTATGGGAAAATATAGTGTGGAAATTGAACCCAGGTGTTAGAACAATTACACTCACAACAATTTCCAATTACACATGCAAATTACACACAAAGGAGACTGAATATGGAGCAGAACACTAATCTCTATTGAATAAGTGTACAATAGCCAAACCTGTGAAGTCATAGGCTACCACAATAAATAATTACATGATATATTTGAATGCAAAAGGATTCCATTCAAATTTGGTCAAAAGAAGGCTTACTAAATCTATGCAAATCCCCCATAGGTGCATAAAGTAGTTTCCAAAACTGTCTAGGAGCTCATGAATTGGAAAAATAAATTAGGCAAGATAATAGGTGATGGAAGGAAAACTCATACATTCTTTCCTTAGGAGAAAAGAGTGGAGGATGATGAGGACAAAAAACAAGTTAACTTCACCTAGTCAAACTTTCCCAATTGCCTTAAAACTTAGAAAAAGCAGGCAATAAAGCAGAAAAAGCAGACATGCGCTAGGAAGGCTAGGAATAAAGAAAATTTGATTCCACGTGGTTTCCCAAGCACTCCATGACTCAAATTTAGCAATTTTGACCACTTTGGATGTTTGGAGGACAACTTGCATAAGGTGGAATATGGAAACTAGGCAAATAAGACAAAAATTGGATTAAATAATGTCTAAGGTAGCTAACTATGGGTTGATTATTCTAACAACCCCCTTAAGCCTGACTTATGAGTAAAATATCAAAAAATTATAGGGCCTAGCAACAAGGCTTAGTCACCCTTTACATACTGCATGTCCATTTAACTAAGGAAAGAGGCAAAAACCCAGTGGGAAAAATCCTCCCTTAAACATGGACTGTAAAACAAAATTTAAAAAATATTGTCATCACTCATGCTTCACAGCATGATCAGCAATCCTCAGCAGTGATTTGAGATTTCTGAATGTCTTCTCACAAAAAACTTTGGTGAAGATATCTGCTACTTGTTCTGAAGATGAACAGAAGTGTAGGTGAATGGTGCCATCATGCACAAGCTGTCTGATGTAGTGCATATGGATCTCAATGTGTTTGGTTCTCTGTTTCTAAACTGAATCATTGCAGATTTGAATGGTACTCTGATTATCACAATAGATAGTAGTTGAGCATTCTGATTCGAAGCCACACTCACCAAGTAACCCCTGCAACCATAAACATTGAGTTGCTGCATTTACAACTCCTCTGTACTCTGCTTCTATAGATGAGAGTGCAATGGCACTCTGTTTCTTGCTTGACCAGCTGATTGGCCCTTTAGCAAGCATGAACACATATCCTGATGTTGACTTGCGATCTATGTTGTCACCTTCCCAATCACTGTCAGTAAACCCAAACAAATCAAGATCAGATTTAGCTTTGTAGAAGATCCCATGAGTCCTTGTTCCTTGAACAAAGTTAAGGATCCTTTTGGCTGCTCTCCAATGGATCTCATGAGGCTGATCCATGTATCTTGAAGCCACACTTACTGCATAAGAAATATCAGTTTGATTATGTGTAAGATACAACAAACATCCAATCAATTCCCTATACAGTGTATTGTTTACCATAGGCGAAGAATCAACTTCTTCAAGCTTAACTCCTGAAAGGAAAGGAGTCTTACTTGGCTTGCAATCCTATGTTGAATTTGTTCAGCAAATCCAGGGCATACTTGGACTGATGTACTTTGATCCCATCTTTGGTTTGAGCAATATCAAGCCCCAAGAATTGGCTCAATAAGCCCAAATCAGTCATTGAGAAGGCATGGTTCATTGCATCCTTCAAGGAGGCAATTTCATCCTTTGAGCTTCCTGTAATGAGAAGGTCATCAACATACAAAACAATGATCATTAATGAACCATGAATAAGCTTCAAATATAAATTTTGATCTCACTTGCATCGAACAAAATTTAGTGATAACAGAAAGCTATCAATCTTGGCATACCACGCCTTGGGGGCTTGCTTAAGCCCATACAATGACTTTTTAGCCTACACAAAAGAGATGGATTAGTAGAAAATCCTTGAGGATGCTGCATGTAAATATATTTAGTGAGATCTCCATTCAGGAAAGCACACTTCACATCCATGTGATGTACCTCCCACTGCTTCGAAGCTGCAATGGCTAAGGCTAGCCTGATGGAGTCCATCTTTGCCACTGCTGCAAAGGTCTCATTGCAGTCTATGCCATGTACTTGTGAGTAGCCCTTGGCTACCAATATATCCTTATATTTCAGAGGTGAACCATCAGCAGCAAATTTTGTTTTGTAAACCCACTTACACTGAACTAGATTCCTCCCTGGGGGAAGATCAACCAGCTCCCAAGTGTGGTTCTTCTGGAGTGAGATGAACTCTTCTTTCATGGTTGTTTTCCATATTGGATCATTTTCTGCATATTCATATGTTTTTGGGTCTGATTCAACTATCAGATAGCATTTCTTTGCAAACATAGGATCTTTCATGCACAAAGCACTCTCAAACTGAGATCTAGTCCTCCTAGGATCATTAGGATTTCCAGCTAGTTCTCCAGCTGCATGAATGGTATTTGCTTCCCATTTTGGTCTTGTAGGACTGTTAGGATCTGAAATTAAATCATCATTATCAGACATATCATAATCAGCAAGTTCAACTATCTCTTCACTTACATTCAATGGTTCTGGTGGTGAAGAGGATTCTCCAACTTCCATTGCTGCTAAGGGCTCTTCTTGGAAATGAACACTCCTTGCAATGAAGGATTTGTTTGTGCTCAAATTGATCATCTTGTACCCTTTTGAATCTTCAGAGTACCCAACAAATAGACACTCTTATATTTGGGGCTGCAAAGCCTTCCTCTTTTCTTTTGGAATTCTAGCCCAAGCCCTCGAGCCAAAAATCCTGAAATGGGTCACGTCTAGCTTGTGCCCACTCCATGCTTCGAAAGGAGTCATACCATCAAGCTGTTTATGAGGAACCCTATTCTGAATATAGGATGCACAGTTTATAGCTTCGGCCCAAAAATTTGGTGGCAAAGTCTTATCCTCCATCATGCAGGTTTCCATCTCTTTCAGTGATCTGTTCTTCCTCTCAGCAACACCATTTTGTTGTGGTGTGTAAGAGATAGAATGCTGCATCTGAATACCTGCATCTGCACAATATTGAATGAACTTAGACTTGACATACTCACCACCATTGTTATATCTGAGGACCTTGATTTTCCTCCCAGACTAGTTTTCAACCAAAGCCTTAAAGACTTTGAAGAGGCCATAAACTTCAGACTTGTGTTTCAGGAAGTAAACCCAGCAATACCTGGAAAAGTCATCTATGAATGTCAATGAATATTTGTCTTGACTCATTGAAATATGAGGAAATGGGCCAGCAAAATCACTGTGGATCAACTCAATAGGTGCAGAGGTTCTCTCATGACTAGCTTTCTCAAATTTATGCTCTGGGTGTTTTCCTAAGATGCAACCTTGACAAATTCCCTTGGAAAAAATAATCTTTAGTAACCCTATGACCATTTTTTTTCACTAAGATCAAAAAGATACTTGTAATTGAGGTGGCCAAATATTTCATGCCAAAACTTGCTTGCCTCATTAGCATGAATCAGAAGAGCAGAGGGGTTTGAGTAGGGTAGGAAGTGTGAGAACATGTATACCTTCGAAGTGTGATTTGCAACTCCTTTTGCAATGAATTTACCACTTGAGATCTCTGTGATCTCAACTTCATCAGGGAAGAATATGAATTTCTTTGGAGACCCTGTGTGGGTCATTTGATACACTGATAAGAGGTTAGAGGAAAGACCTGGAACATACAATACATTGCTGAACTTACCATGGGCAAGATCAATCCTCCCTTTGCCCAAACTTTCAGTGAGAGAGTCATCTCCCAGTACAATTGGTGGACCTTTTGACATGTCAAATGAGGTGAATGCCTCTTTTGTTGAAACCATATGTCTTGAAGCTCCAGAATCAATGATGAAACTAGGTGAGCTTGATGTGACAGCAACCAATTCATGAACTCTCTCTCTGTCTTCTAAATTTGATCCTCCTTCCCTCTTTTTTGAGCTGTCAGGAAGGGAGATGCCATTCTTTTCTAGGAGTTGGGCCAACATGTCAATTTGCTTCTTCATGCAGGAGCTTTCAGGATGATTTCCCTTACTGCAGTATGCGCACTTTCTCATTTCTCCTTTGTTCTTCTTCTTCTGGAAGTTCTTCTTGGAACCTTGAGGCTCCTCTGGAGACTTTTTCTTGTCTCTCTTTTGCTCAGGTGGCTTCTTAGCTTTCTTCTTACCTTTTGAATCCACCCTCGAATCTCCAACAACTAGAGCTTGGTCTTTGGAAGGTTTGATGGTGCCCATCATCACCAATTTATCTTGTTCTTGTGTGAGAGATTCCATGAAATCAGCAAGGCTATGCATTTTCTTGGCTTGAGTTGTCAACTTTGTGGCATAGAAGGTCTAAAAAAACACTAAATAGTCATGGCCAAGCTTCAATAGTATGTCCAAAACCAGTTTCTCATCCTTCTTTTCAATCCCACATTGTTTTAGCTGCAAAACAAGGGCTTTGAACTTGGAAAAATAGAGTTGCAGGGATTCAAAGCTATTGGGACTTAGGGAGATCAATTCATTTTCAATTTGATGTCCCCTCATCTCATCTGTCTTACCAAAAAGCTCAACAAAATTCTCCCATACTTCATTTGGTGATGTTAATCCATCAAGATGGAAAAGGAGGTCTGTGGATATGCTCAGACACAGAAGACCATAGGCCTCATCCCTCATGTTGTGCCATTTAATTTTCTCTACAGTTGCATTGGGATCTGCTTCTGTTGCCATAGTCACTCTGTAGAGGCCTTTCGCTCTCAATAGTATCTCCATCTCTGATTTCTATTCAAAGAATTTAAATGGAGTCAAGATGATCTTCTGAGATTGATCCATAGCTCAGAAATTGTCCCTTCAGTCAGCAGAATGCTCCCAGTCAATGATGTCGAACCTGCAATAACAAATTGGAAGGATATAAATTGATCTACAAAGGCTTTGATACCATGTGGAAATTGAACCCAGGTGTTAGAACAATTACACTCACAACAATTGCCAATTACACATGCAAATTACACACAAAGGAGACTGAATATGGAGCAGAAAACTAATATGTATTGAATAAGTGTACAATAGCCAACCTTGTGAAGTCATAGGCTACCATAATAAATAATTACATGAGATATTTGAATGCATAAGGATTCCATTCGAATTTGGTCAAAAGCAGGCTTACTAAATCTAAGCAAACCCCCCATAGGTGCATAAAGTAGTTTCCAAAACTATCTAGGAGCTCACGAATTGGAAAAATCAATTAGGAAAGCTAATAGGTGATGGAAGGACAAATCATAAATTCTTTTCTTAGGAGAAAAGAGTGGAGGATGATGAGGAAAAAAAACAAGTTAACTTCACCTAGTCAAACTTTCCCAATTGCCTTAAAACTCAGAAAAAGCAGGCAATAAAGAAGAAAAAGCAGACATGCACTAGGAAGGCCAAGAATAAAGCATATTTGATTCCAAGTGGTTTCCCAAGCACTCCATGACTCAAATTTAGCAAGTTTGACCACTTTGGATGTGTGGAGGACAACTTGCATAAGGTGGAATATGGAAACTAGGAAAATAAGACAAAAATTGGATTAATTAATGTCTAAGGTAGCTAACTATGGGTTGATTATTCTAACATATAGAAGATACTTTTGGTAATACAGATGATATGAGAGGACATCAAATTTAAAATGAGCTGATCTCCTTGAGTTCCAGCAGCTTTGAATCCTTGCAACTCTACTTTTCCAAGTTTAAGGCCCTTGTTTTGCAGTTGAAATAGTGTGCGATAGAAAAGAAGAAAGAGAAACTAGTTTTGGTCATTCTCTCTAAGCTTGGTCCTGACTACTCAGTGTTTTTTTCAACCTTCCATGCCACCAAGTTGACAGCTCAAAAATGGAAGATTCCTACTCTTGAAGACTTCATGGAATCTCTCACATAAGAGCAAGATAAGTTGGTGATGGTGGGCACCATCAAACCTTCCAAAGACAAAGATTTGGTTACCGGAGATTCAAGGGTGGATTCAAAAAGCATGAAAAAAGATAAAAAGCACTCTGAGCAAAAGAGAGACAAGTCTAAGTCTCAAGAGGATCCCCAAGGTTCCAAGAAGAATTCCCAGAAGAAGAAAATCAAAGGAGATATGAGCAAGTGCACATACTGCAGTAAGGACTATCATCCTGAGAGCTCTTCTATGAAGGAACAAATTGACATGTTGACCCAACTCTTGGAGAAGAATAACATCACCCTTCTTGATTTCTCAAAGAAGAAGGAACGAGCATCAAATTCAGAAGACATAGAGAGATTACATGCACTGGTTGCTGGCACATGAAGCTCACCTAGTTTCATCATAGATTATGGAGCTTCTAGACACATGGTTTCAACAAAAGGGACATTCTCCTCTCTTGACATGTCAAAAGGGCCACCGATAGTTTTGGTAGATGACTCTCTCACTAATAGTTTGGGGAAGGGTAGGATTGCTCTTGACCATGGTAGCTTCAGTAATGTTTTGTATGTTCCGAGTCTTGCCTCCAATCTCCTATCAATATATCAGATGACTCCATTAGAGGAATTTTGGGTCTAAAATGGGCCTTATAAGAAAACACGCCAATAATAATTCTTGTGAGTTGGAATTCAAGAACCAATAGAATTTAAATAATATGAGTCAACCATAATGGTTGAATTTACATATTTGTCATAAAAAAACTACTTTTTTTGTTCATATTTTCGACACATCTCCCTTTATTTTTACTCAAATTTTGATCAGGGGAGCTCGTTGGATTCAGAATTAAATTCTGCATCCAACAAGTACCCACATGGCATACTTTTGACGGACCCCGCTACCCCAAAAACAAGAAATACCTGAAAAAATGTGATGATGACATCATCATCACATTTTTTAGGTATTTCTTGTTTTTGGGGTAGCGGGGTCCATCAAAAGTATGCCGTGTGGGTACTTGTTGGATGCGTAATTTAATTCTGCATCCAACGAGATCCCCTGATCAAAATTTGAGTAAAACCATAGGGAGATATGTCAAAAATACGAACAAAAAAGTAGTTTTGTTCTTTCTTCCACAAAAATTAATAAATATTATTTTATTATTTACTTGTTGGATGCGTAATTTAATTCTGCATCCAACGAGATCCCCTGATCAAAATTTGAGTAAAACCATAGGGAGATATGTCAAAAATACGAACAAAAAAGTAGTTTTGTTCTTTCTTCCACAAAAATTAATAAATATTATTTTATTATTTTGACTATTATTTTATTATTTTCCTTAGGAGGTCCATTATAGACCTCAAATTTCCTCTAATGCATTTTGGGTCTCCAAATAAAGTTATATTCTCCCCTGATGATGTTGAAATCAATGATATTTCCAATGGTAAAGTCATAGCAAAAGTTGTTGTTGATCACACTTTGAAGGTATACATGTTTTCCCATTTTCTACCCTACTCAAACCTCTCTACTCTTCTGATTCATGCTAATGAGGCAAGCAGTATTTGGCATGAAATATTTGTCCATCTTAACTACAAGTATATTTCTGATTTGAGTGAAAAATATATGGTCATAGGGTTACCCAAAATCAAGTTTTCTAAGGGATTCTGTCAAGGTTGTATCTTAGGAAAACACCCAGAGCACAAGTATGAGAAAGCTAGTCATGAGAGAACCTCTACACCTCTTGAGCTGATCCATAGTGACATTGCTGGTCCATTCCCTCATATGTCCTTGAGTCAATCCAAATATTCACTGACCTTCACAGATGACTTTTCCAGGTATTGTTGGGTTTACTTCCTGAAGTTTTTGACCTCTTCAAAGTCTTAGAGCCTTGGTTAAAAAACAGTGTAGGAGGAAACTCAAGATCCTCAGATCTGAAAATGGTGGTGAGTATGTCAAGTCTGAGTTCATTCATTATTGTAAATATGTAGGTATTCAGATGCAGCATTCAATCCCTTACAAACCACAGCAAAATGGTGTTGCTGAGAGAAAGTGACAGATCACTGAAGGAGATGGCAAACTCCATGATGGAGGATAAGACTTTGCCACCAAACTTTTGGTTCAAGGCTATAAACTGTGCATCCTATATCCAAAATACGGTGCCTCATAATCAGCTTGATGGTATGACTCCTTTCGAAGCTTGGAGTGGGAACAAGCCATATGTGACCCATTTCAGGATTTTTGGCTCAAAGGGTTGGGCTAGAATTCCAACTGAAAAGAGGAAGGATTTGCAACCCCAAAGCCAAGAGTGCCTATTTTCTGGGTATTCTGAAGATTCAAAAGGGTACAAGCTGATCAACTTGAGCACTAACAAATCTTTCATTTAAATAAGTGTCCAGTTCCAAGAAGAGCCTTTAGTAGCAGTTGAAGTTGGAGAGTCTTCTTCACCACCAGATCCATTGATTGTAAGTGGAGAGACTAATGAGTTTGCTGATTCTGATATGTCTGCTAATTATGATTTGATTGGAGATCCTAATAGTCCTACAAGACCAAAATGGGAAGGAAAGACCATTCATGCAGCTGGTGAACTAGATGGAAATCCTAATGACACTAGGAGGACTAGATCTCAATTTGAGAGTGCCCTTTGTGTGAAAGATCCTTTATTTTCTGAGAAGTGCTATCTGATGGTTGAATCAGATCCACAGACATATGAATATGTAGCACATGATCCAATATGGAAAACATCCATGAAAGAAGAATTCAGCTCGCTCCAAAAGAACAACACATGGGAATTGGTTGATCTTATCCTGGGGAGGCAACTAGTTCAATGTAAGTGGGTTTTCAAGACTAAGTTTTCTTCTGATGGTTCACCTTTGAAATCTAAGGAAATATTGGTAGCCAAGGGCTACTCACAATTATATGGTATTGACTACAATGAAACCTTTTCACCAGTGGCAAAGATGGACTCTATAAGGCTAGCTCTAGCCATTGCAGCTTCTAAGCAGTGGGAAGTGCATCACATGGATGTGAAGTGTGCTTTCCTAATTGGAGATCTCATTGAGGATATTTACATGCAGCAACCTGAATGGTTTGTGTCTAATACATCTTTGGTGTGCAGGTTAAATAAATCATTCTATGGCCTCAAGCAAGCCCCCATGGCTTGGTATGCCAAGATTGATGGCTTTTTGCTATCACTGAGTTTTGTTCGATGCAAGTCTGATCCTAATGTCTACTTGAAGTTGATTCATGGTTATTTTATGATTATTGTATTGTATGTGGATGACCTTTTGATTACAGGAAGTTCAAAGAAAGGGATTGCCTCCTTGAAGGATGCAATGAACCATGCATTTTCTATGACATATTTGGGATTGTTGAGCCAATTATTGGGTCTCAAAATATCTCAATCGCAACATGGAATAAAAGTATATCAGTCCAAGTATGCTCTGGATTTGCTGAACAAGTTCAACATGAAATATTGCAAGCCAAGCAAGACTCCTTTCCTTCCAGGAGTTAAGCTTGAAGAAGCAGGTTCTTCTCCTATGGTAAATAATACACTGTATACCCAGTTGATTGGGTGTTTGCTTTATCTTACACACACTCGACCTGATATATCTTATGCATTTAGTGTGGATTCTAGATACATGGATCAGCCTCATGAGATCCACTGGAGGGAATCCAAAGGGACCCTAAACTTTGTTCAAGGAACAAGAACTCATGGGATCTTCTACAAAGCAAAATCTGATCTTGATTTGATTGGGTTTACTAACAGTGATTGGGTAGATGATAACATAGATTGAACTTCTACATCATAATATGTGCTCATGCTTGTAGAAGGACCAATTAGTTGGTTAAGAAAGAAGCAGAGTGCCATAGTACTCTCATCTACAGAAGCAAAGTATAGAGGAGTTGTAAATGAAGCAACTCAATGTTTATAGTTGCAGGGGATACTTGGAGAATATGGCTTCAAATCAGATTTTTCAACCATTATCTACTGTGATCATCAGAGCACCATTCGAATCTGCAATGATCCAGTTCAGAGACAGTGAACCAAGCACATTGAGATCCATATGCATTACATCAAACAACTTATGCATCATGGCACCATTGATCTACTCTTCTGTGCATCTTCAGAAAAACTAGCAGGCATATTCACCAAAGTTTTTTTGTGAGAAGACATTCAGCAATCTCATATAATTTTTGGGCATTTCTGATCATGCTAAGAAGCATGATTGATGACAAGATTCCAAAAATTTTGTTTTTCCTGTCCGTGTTTAAGGGAGGATTTTCTCACTGGGTTTTTGCCTCTTTCCTTGGTTGTATGGACAAGCAGTATGTAAAGGGTGACTAAGCCTTGTTTCTAGGACCTATATTTTTTTGATATTTACTCATAAATTCAGGCTTAAGGGGGGGTGTTAGAATAATCAACCCATAGTTACCTACCTTAGACATTAATTTTAATTATTTTTGTCTTATTACCTAGTTTCCTAGATTCCATTTTATGCTAGTTTCCTTATACATGTCTTAGAAGTCAACACATGCTAAAAATGAGTCATGGAGTGCTTGGGAAACATCCTGGAAACCAAATTTAGCATGTATGCTTTATTCTAGATCTTCCAAAGTGCATATCTACTTTTTATGAAGAGTTGCCTATTTTATTGAGATTTAAGGAAAAAGGAAAAGCTAGACAAGGTGTAGTTGAATTGTTTTTTGATCACATCATCCTCCCTCTTTTTATCCTAATAAAAGCATGTATTAGTTGTCTTTCCATCCCTCTTCAGCTTACCTACTTGACTTATCAGATTCATGAGCATCTTGGTAGATTTGGAAACTGCTTTATGCACCTATGGGGGATTTGACTAGATTAGTAAGCCTGCTCTTTTGACTATTTTGAATAGAATCCTTATGCATTCAAATATCTCATGTAATTATATATTATAGCATCCTATTAATTCATAAGGTTGGCTATTGTACACTTATTGAATACAGATTAGTGTATTGCTCCAATTTCATTGTCCTTTGGTGTTAATTTTGCATGTTTGATTAGGAATTTTGTGAGTGTAATTGTTCTATCGATTGGGTTCAATTTCCACATATAGATATTCCTCAAAAAATATCCATTTATTTATATTATTATCCATATAAGGTCTCTAACTGAATTCAGTAGGATACTTCAATTGAGTTGTTTTAGGAATCTTGAAATGTGTAGCTGCTAGGGAAAGAGAATCAATAGTTTGGTTATGATATCTAGGAATATAGGAAATATTGAATGCCACAAAGAAATTATCAATCATGTCCCATAATTTTTTCCTGTACACTTTCAACAAATCTTGTTTTACTTGATAGTTATTCCTTACTTGCTGAACAACCCACTCAAAGTCACCATAAACAGATATTTGCTGAATAACTATATCCTTTGCAACTCTTAAATCTAATAAAAGAGCTTCATACTCTGTTCTGTTATTTGTAGTAACAAATTCTAATTTATACATCAAGCTTACGAGTTCACCACCAGTGGATATCAGAACAACTCCTGCTCCAACACTTTCTTTAGATGATAACCCATCAAAATATATCTGCCAAAGTTCATCCTTTTTTTGCTAGTAAATTTGACCGATTTTTCTTTTTCAACCTGTAACATACCAGAAGCATCATTATTGTAACTAAAGTGCAACATACAAGTCCCCAAATCCTTTTCAACATCATATAATGGATGATTTGTAGAATTCCTATCATCAGTAACACTATAAGAAAATTGTAACTCTCTATACAACCTCCTATTCCCACCTCCAAAGACATGAATTGTAGCATAAGATAAATCCACCTGTAAATTCCCCCCTACTTTCTTAGCCTAGGACCTAGAAATAAGCATTCCAAATTTAGGTGTGATATCTGCTACTACTACATCCATAATAACACTCTTCATTGGTATATGTGTTAAGTTAACAACCATGTCCTTTATTACTCCCAAACACTTGACAGCTCTGGAATCAAAATCATACAAGTCATGATAACGTTTTGTTATGCTCAACCCCAATGCTTCCATGACTGCTTTTGGCATTAGATTATGAGATGCTCCTGAATCCAAAAGACAATTGTGGATCATCTGATCATGGATGGTTAATGTGATATAAATAGGTGGTGATGCACTTGCATCACTTTCAGTTTTCTCTACTAAAGCCGATCTAATAAAAAAATTGGGATTTTTTTCCTGTAAATTTACTATGTCTGAGGGTACCTGACTGGTTGCTGAACCCATAATTTTCAAAACTTAAATCTTATAACAAGGATTTTTAATCAACTCAGTGAAAGGAATTGGGATTTAAATTTTGCACAATTCATTTTCAAAGTTAAAATTCTGTATGTTCTTATTAGGCTTCTTGAACTTCAATAACCTTCTATGGATTATCCTGATTCTATCTTTTTTCTAATGCTGGATTAGATTGTTGTTTATGAGGAAGAATTGCCTTCTTTTTACGGTTTTGAACCACCTGTTTAGGTCTTGACCTCAAATTTAGGGTTTTCTTAGGCTCAGACTGGTATATATCAGATGTTACTTCAAGGTTTAAATCATCTTCTATCTAAGAAACATTTGCATCATAATATTCATAATTTAAAAAGTCTTCCTCGGTCACAAAACATTCAATCAACTATTCTCCAAAATAATTTATGTCTTGATTTGTATCTTCAAACTGCTCATCCTCCTCTATTTCGCCTTCATCAGTGACATGTTTTGAAGTGGGAGTGGTACCTTTTGATCTTCATCCTCTCTCATTTCTCATTGTATGTCATTATTTATTCTCTCTCTCTAGGAATAAAATGAGGTGCAAACTGTCTTCTAAACTGATTTGGATTATTAGGGTTTCTATCCCCTTCTTGAGCAATCCTATTGGAATTTTTTTGTAATTCCAATTTGTTTAATTTTGCTGTCAGGATTTTCACTAATTTTTCCATCTCATCAATTTTACTATCTGCAGATTGTGATGTTGAAACTACTAGAGTTGCCTCATTTTTACCCTTTCTTTCATAAAATTGTTGAGTTGAGTTTACCTTCAGTTTATTAGAGGAAAGAATATTAGATTCTACCTCTAAGGTTGCTTCTTGCATACTCAATAAAGTAACAAGTCTTCTTTCTCTCAGGTGTAAGGAAAACTCATGGTCAAGAGAATTAGCATAGGTGAGTTTCACTGAAGTTTCGGAAGGCTTGATTTCAACAGGGATTTTACCATACATTTTGTTAAACCTCTTAGAGAAGTCAGCTATAGTTTCATCTTTCTTCCTTCTTAGGAATCCAAACTCTAAGATGTAATATGTATGATCCTTAGTATCACCCCACTGTCTCATGAAAATATCCTGAAGCTCCTCTATTAAAGTAATGGAATTTGTAGGTAACTCCCTAAACCACTTCCTGACCTCTCCATCCAAACTTTGTACAAATATTCTCATCCACACATCCTTTTCCTCTATGTTTTGATTATCTACATATCTTAGAAATGCATCCCAGTGTTCCTCAACTGTTGTCTCACCTTGTCCATTAAACCTAGGCAAGTACTTTTGGTAATCTCCCTCGGGAATAGCATTTAAGGTCTAAGGAAAAACTAAAGGTGCATACCTAGCTTCCACCATCCTGTCCATCGTATCTAATGGAGGCCGTTGTTGGGATGCCATTTTTAAATTGACTGGTTTAGATGAAGAAAAAGCTTGACTGGAACTTGGCTGAAAAGGGCTTTGACTGACTTTATACTGAAACAAAGGGATTTTTCCAGGAGATAAGGCTTTTGCTTTCTTCAAATACTGAGGATCAATAAAGACTTGAAAACTTCTAATAGGGATTGTAGGTTTCAACCATGATGAATCTTGTTTTTCTTCCTTTGTAAATGAAAAGGGTGACAATAGCTCAACTTGATCAGGGTTACACAAAGCTTGGGATGACTATGATATCTTAATTTTCCTAGCTTCTTTCATAATTTTCTCTGGGTCTGAGACACCCAGGTGTAATTGTGAACTAGGTATACTTCTTGTCCCAACTCCCTTAGTATCCATTGTGAACTGTTTGGTGAAATGTAGTCTTAAATATTTGCTAGTTTTGTCCACCTCACAAAACTAGTTGAATGATGAATAACCCAGGGAAAGTATGCTTCATCTTCGTCCCTGACAATGGTGACAAATATGTTAGTGCCATAAATTGTTCTTAGACTACTAAAGAACAATCCAACACAATCTCATGAAATAAAACTAAATAAAACATGTTTTTAGGGTTTTGGTTTTACAATTTGTTTAACAAGAGGGTAAAAACTCATAAGGCTAATACAAACACTAAATCATGTAACAATGAAGGACTGAGATGCATAATATATAAACATAAACCAAAACAACATAAGCACAATACTGAGTTTCATCCATAGTTCACAAGCATTCCATGAGAAATAAACTTAAACAAGAAATGAATTTGTTAACTGAGTGATCACACTAATCAGAAATAAAACCAGCAGATAGGATAAAATGGGCTTATAGTTTCCATATATATCATAATTAGTAATCCAAAATACATAAGAGTTTCTGAACTTAGCTCTGTATATAGTAGCTTGAAATCCTCCCATTGTACGAAAATTTGAACCCTTTTTCATTCTAATGTCTAGCTTTTATCTTGGTTACATTCAAAAAATAGTTATCTAACCAAATAAATACCTTATAGGTCAGTCTATCGAATCGCTAGCAAAGTAAAAGTTTTTTCAAAACAAACTAATCTCTTTAAAAAAGTTAACTACTAACACCTGTCACTAATATCCTTTTACAAATATTTAGCAGCTTCTGCCAAAAGGGCTATTCCCTCCAAAGTTTGAGTCTTTCTTCTGGTTCTCTACTGCTCAGCTTCTAGGTCTTCGACTCTTTTTTATAATTCCTAATTTTGCTGAGTTACTTCTTGGATAGTTTGCTTCAGCTCTGCACATAAGCTTTGTGTCTGCCTTTTCCTCTTCAGTGCTTCCTTAGAAAATACAATTAATTATTGGTAATGGTTGTTAATATCCTCTATATATTCTCTCAATATTCTGTTTTCCACTACTAATCCTCCATTTCTTTCATGAAAAAATTCTATCTCATACCTATACTTCTTGATACTTCTTCGAAGGTTTTCATTCTCAGAATCTATACATTTTCCTTCTGAAGCTGAAGACAGTCCTTCTGGCATCCAAGGGATTTTTAATTTCTTAAAAATTTCCTCATCATCCTCTTGCTGTTGCTATGTCACTATTACAGGAACCCTTGGAGGCTCATCACCTTCAAAATTGCACTGGGTTGATGGCTTTGCAATCTTTTCCTCATTTGTAGATAATGTTGTCATTATTGACTGATGTTTCGTAAAATCATCGTGTTGATGGCTAAGATTTTCTTTTCTTTGAACATCTTCTAAATGCTATGAGATTTTAATCTCTGTTGAGGCTGAATTAACCATCAAAGAAGCCTATTTATTACCCTTGACCTTTCTAACATCCAGTCTTTCATCCTCTTCTAAATCTTCTTGGGAAGAAGAGTCTTCTAATATTGTGATTTTATCCTGAGCTAGCTTAGGATTTAAAAGCTTTTTCATGTTCAACCTTAATTTATTCTTAGGTCTGGTTTTAGGTATCCAGCCTACTCTTATTTCTCCCAACATGATCAAGGTTTTACCTTGATGCTTAATAGCTGCAAGCTGAACCACCTTTCTTTTGAACTTTGTGCATTGTCAACCCTTGTTTTATCAAGCAGTGGGATTTCCTTTATTTCTTCATGTACTTCTATATGGATCTTTCCTATTCTAAAAGGAATTCACCTACTCTCTGGTTTGCATCTTCATTAGGGGTATTTGTTGCATCATCTAAATTCTTCGTTTGAAATTTCAACAATTCATCTTCATCAGTTTTCTTTTGATGTTCACTTTCATGCTCTTCAACCCTCTGTGTTGAAGACTTCTCTTGTGCAGTCTCTTCTTCCAATTCAACTATGACTTCTTTCTTCAACTTTTTAACTAAGTTTTGGGATTTGTTCACCTGTCTTCTCTTTGATTGGTGCTCCTTTTTGCTTTGAAACCTTGACCAGAATAAAAAATAATCCCAAGTGTTTCCTTTCTTCTGGAGCACAGTACTGATAATCAATTTTATCAAACCATGATGAAATATGGACTGCTTAGTGTGATCCTGATGCTCCCTTACTCCGCTAGACATCTTCTACAAAATTTTAACGAAAAAGAAAGGGAGATTCATCTTTTATTCATGACTTAAGTGCTATAAAAACCTGATATGATATTTAAACACAGAGGCATATCTTCCTTCACAAGTTATATAACTTTGCAGGATCTTAATTGGCTCTCTCCATTCTGGTTTAAAATTCTGTATATGTACCCATTTACCCCAATATGCAACAACATTAGGCAGCAGGTAATTCTCCGAATTAAAAGCAAAATGCACCTTCTTGAACCAAAACGCACCCTCAACAGCAATGCATGTAGCCTCTGCTATTAATTCTCTAGTCAATTCAATTTTTAGGGTATTAAATGAGATTGTGTCTTTCCCTAAACCCTGAGCAAATTCATAAGAAACCTCTGTATGATGACCATCAACTTTCTCCAAATATTGCAACTAGCCTACTTCTGAAAACAAGCTTGCACACTCGGGGAAATTTTTATCCCAAGACATGTCTGAAGGCTCAACCCTATTCATCTTCCCACTTCTCTTCATTCTAGGTAATAAAATTTAAATGTTTGTCCTTCAGAAAATGGTTCAACCTACTTTGAAAGGAAATCAGAAGTTGAGTAGATTGAAAACCCTAGAAATGAACTTTTCCTCAAAACTGATAAAAATTTTTAAACAATTTCTACTAACAACAAAGATTAATAACTGAGAAAAAATCGAGCTCCTAAACTTTATGCAATTCTTAATTAACAGGCATCACAACTCTTCTGTAACTACAAACCCAAATTCATGCATGATGTTAGAAATCAGTTGCATACCTATCATAATAATGGTTTCGATTACTAAAAATTTGGTATCTTTTCTTCCCAAGTGTCCACTGACCTTTGTTTCTCTATCTTCAACTGCCACGATTGCGCCAGTCAATTACCCTACAAACCCTAAATATCTAACTGTATTCATCTTCCAACCACAAACTGCCAGGTATCAATGCGGTCTCTGTGAGATTTCATACATTCAAGAAATTCCTAATTGACAACGAATTACCCCCATCATGCACCATCATTGTTTTTTAAAGGATCTCCATCTCCCACCTTCCGAATAGCTGCAACTCACCTGAATCATTCTTCGCTTAACTCAAAACACTTGTCAAAATGATTAGTAAGGCCTAAAAACGTACCAATCTCCTTTACAGGTGCGAAAAACTTTTCTCATTTGCAAATTTTGAAATTCGCAAGCAAAGTTATGATTTTTTCAAAGGGCACGATTTTCTTGTAGCGCTCTTGTTCATAATTTCTGTCTTTGCGCTACAAGAATATATGTTTAATGATTTTTTAACCAAAACTCAAAACAATGAGTTAAATTGTGTAATTAACCTTTGATACAACCTTATGATATTTCTTTAGAACCTTTTAGAAATACATATATCCTATAATCCCATAAAAACTATGAAATCTACTAAGTAAAGTAAAATTAAAAAGAAAACTTATAAAATCAACTATAAACATAAGCATACTATCAAAATACTTAAAAAAAACCAAGCTCAAAATTTTAAAGTAATAAGAAAAATCATTTTTTAAGATAAGCATATGGTTCAACGATAGAAAACAAAAACAAGCTATAATAGAGCCCATGAAAGTGCTATGATACTAGATGTGAGGAACCTGCTCCAATAAATAATGAAAATGCACGATATAATGGAAATAACAGAGAACATGCGGGGTTTTCTTGATTGCGGACCACTTTGAGGGGGAAACCTCCTTTGAGAAAGCTCAATACAAATAACTCTTGGATTCCTTCATTGGAATTAACACATACTTATATACTAAGTCTATTATAAACAACTATTACTCATGATGAATGTGATATAATACAAGATACTAACGGGGTGACTTAACAACTATTACTCCCCATGAATGTGGGATAATACAACACACTAAAGGGATGCCTTACAAAGAATATGCATCCAACAAAATATACTAACAAAATAAATAGGAGGGTTGAAACGGGTTCTTAACAATATCATATGGAAACAATAGTACAGAGACATACATCGTATACCTAAGCTTGGGCATCAAATAAACTCAGCAAAGCGCAAGCACGACTCCAACAAGTGAGCCATCACATTAGAGTATGGAGGAATGGTGAAGTAGGAATGAGAGAATAGGGAGATATATGAGAAATCTAGTTGTATGGACCTTAAATATGAAAATAAAACACCCTAATTAGACTCCAATGATAGGTCTAACTGGCCTCTCCATCAACCAACTTGGAAAGGAAAAGCAAACACTCACCGTGCAATGGGCAAGCAAAAGCTCTCCAAAATGCCAAAGGACAATTAAAAAATGATCAAAAGTTGTTATCCTTCCTTGATACATCCATTTATTAACTTCTTTAGTCCTCCTAAGGTCGAATTCACCTCCATAGGATTCCTTGAACTCAACATAGTGGTTTAGTAACTCCTATGACACTTTTCTTCTTCTTCATGCTCGAATTCTTTCCCAATTTGAATGGCTTCCTTTAACTCCGAAATGCACCCTATTGGTGGGTATTTTTAGCCTTGTCATGTCATATTTTTCATAGGGATGCAATCAGGTCTGAATTTGTGATATTTGTCATAGCCTTATTTCATCATTTGTTGTCATAGAGTGCATGGAATCTTCTTCCAAGTGGCACACATTGTCTTGTTAGTCTCTTCCTCTTCCATGGGAGTTACTCTCCTCTCATAAATCAAATTCTTTCGATCATCATAGAATATGTGACACCACATCACCCTCCAAGAATGTTGCATTCCCCATTCATTTTAATTTTGATGAAGGTCATGTCAAGTGTGTAGGGAAATATAGTCACCCAAAGAATCCACAAGCTTACTTTTGTCTCCATGAACCAATGCCACCTTATTTTCTTAACATTTATTATTTATATGACCCATTTTAATGTGAATATGGTATTTACAAAGGTCGTTTTGGGTCCTATAGCTCCCTTATTACAAAATTTATGCCATCGCAACATAGGGAACTAGCAGGTTGGTGAAACATTATTTGCAAGTCTAATTTGGATGGGGACATGACACTCCATTAAGGGTGAGATTCATGGAGGAAAAAATATATAAAACATGGATGAAATAGATGAATTCAAATTCTTTTTCGATATCATGCTAAAAGGCATGGATATACTGCAGACCATCATTTGACCAGGACAAGAGACTAAAGAACTCTTGTCCAAGATAGGTCCATTGTTCTCTTGAACACATGCAAGTTAAATATAATCCCGCTAGGATAAAAATAAGATTCTGGCACAAATTTTCATTGTTATAGATAAATTTCAGCTTCATTTTAACAAGTATAATTTGAACGGCCAACAACATCATTAGATCCATCCCTTCCATTATGGTCCATAACCAATTATTCAACAGATTGTCTAGAATGCATTTAAATTGGGCATTTTTTCATAGTTACAGATCCATTTTATCATTGATGTGAACAACCTAAAGTTGTATTAAACATCTAATATGGAATATAATGTTCCTATATCTCATCCCACACAAAACTTTCTAGATTTCAATTCTCCATTATCTAAAGATACACTATTAGAAATGCACACACATTCATTGCATCATGGTAAATATGGCTTTTATTTGGTGGGATAACATGAATTTATTCCAACTCAAGACAACTGGTTTACTGTAGAATATTTTCATGACAATCACCCTCATTTGTGTGAGAAAGCTGGGGTGATTTTGTCTTGAATTGGGAGGATATGATATGTACAAAGGGTCAGCGCTAGAGAAAAAATACATGTCTTGAGGAGTAGCAATTGAGAAAAATTATTGAGTGAACACTTGGTGTGGTTTCTTTCACTTTATTGATCTATTTTTCATTTTTTAACCGGAGTAGCCTACTAGTTAGGTGGTCAACATTAAATAAATTTCATTTTTTTGTTCATTTCATTCAATTTTAATTGATGTATAAATTGCTAAATATTTAATATAAATGAAAATGACAACCAAAACCTTAGGCCTGTTGATTTACCATTTTTTCTATATCCATTCCTCTTTATTTAGTTAGCAAATGCTCTAAACTCATATCCTTGAAACATAGTTTAGTTCTTAAAGTAAAAAAGACTTTTAGAATTTCAATGATTATTGTTTTTTTTTGTTGAAAATGAATTTTTATGGCAATAAGTTTATATGTGCACAAACTCAACTCTTTTTTAAATTCATTTTTTGAAGTGAATTAAAGTTCTACATACATTTATTTTTCTCTAAAAATTTGGTTAAACGCAAAAAAAAAATTCCATTTTTAATGTTCCCATTAATCAATTGAAATTATACCTCCAACAAAAATTGTAACCAGTCACCAATGAATTTTAATCAATTTCTTCTGGTCAAATTTGATTATTAACTTTAAAATTTTAATAATTAAAAAATATTAAAAAATATCAATAATATAGTTTAGATAGGTGACATGGAAATGCATTTTAAACTATTTTGATTGCTTAAAAATAACATTAATAAAATACTTTAGTAGGATTACATAGAACACTCAATTTGGGTCAAATATGATGGTTGAAATAATTGATTTTGATAGCCTAGAAATAACACAAATCATTAAAAAATAAAAGTCGACCTCTTCGTACTAGAGCAAGCAAATCTCTAGACAATTTGCACCTTTTCGGTGCTTTTCACCAGTATCTAGAGCCCCAATTTGTTTCTAAAATTACAATTTCAGCTGCTAGAATTGCAATTTTGATTGTAAAAATGGATTCAACATCCTTGATTACCTATAGGACACCTTGATTATTCAATTATAGCAACCCAAAACTACGATTTCAACAATTTCAGCTAGATTTTCCCCAAAAAATTCACCGGATTTTGGTTGCAAATCATCTAGAGTTTTGCTTACACCCTTTGTACCCTTCCTTTGTGGGCCAATAGATAGTAAGGATATATATTAAAGTAGAAGAAAACTACAATGCTTAGGAAATTGGAATGTGAGGGGATTACATAGAGATATTTGAAGTCAAGCCAGAAAAATTTATTAGGTCTCTAATAAATCCAATTTGAGGAAGAAGTAGTACATGGGAAATCAATATGTGGAATTTAGATAGACTCACTTCGTACAAGAGGAATAAGTTTCATCAACATAATTGCATTTGGGATCAGTGGAGGTGGGACAAAGAAAGAATTAGGAGATAAAATTTCTAACTTTTAAGCCTAGGTAGCCTAGTAGTTGAGTGCTCACATTAAATAAATTGCATCATGTATGTTTGTCTCATTATGTTAGCACTTTTCTCATGTGGAAAATTTTATTAACTCCTAAATATATCAAATTGAAATAAGTAAGCTTCCATAACTAATAGAAGCATTCCACAATTCTAAATCAACACCAATTACGAGATCCACAACTAAATAATAACAAGGAACAACAAATAACACACAAAAACTCATACTTTCTTTATTATTAACTGAAAATATTGATTACATATGCCATCGGAAAGGGATTTGATGAACTTGCTCCCTCAATATTATAATGCACATGCAAGATTCTAGAATTCAAAGAGGCGTTTTCAAGGTAAACCCAAAAAGTATGACATACCTAATAACTAGAGAAACCCTCTATTTATCATGGGTGATGCATGGGGGAACAAATCCTCCACTAATTCCACTTACATAAAAAAATCAGCTTTTACATTTTACATGATAATTTTCCTGTCAAATCCTAAATAATTCAATAATTACCACAATTTATGAGCATAGTAACCATGTTGTGTTTCTACATACCCCGAACCCAACACATTCAATTTTGATTGATGCATAAACGGTTAAGAATTTAATATAACTGAAATGGAAAAAAACTTATGCAAGTAGTCTAAGAATATATTCTATGGTTTGGGTCTGAATAGGATGATTTTTCCAGCATTATTTGAAAAAATACAGTCAGAAATTTTCAAAATATAGGTTACAACTGTCAACTTCTGGAATTTTGGGTGCCTCGGAGGTTTGTAAGGGTTTTGAATCAATTTATACCATAAAAATCACAATTAAAACACAGTTAAATTATGATTTTGCAAAACAAATAAATAAAAAAATGGATTCTGTCAAAAAATGACTATCTAGTCCAAATTTTCGTATTTTTAGACGTCTTCAAACCTTATGTTGTTCATTTACCATTTTTTTTGGTATCCATTCTTTATTTAGTTTTTTTTTTCTACTCAACCATATCAGAAGTCTTCTCATCTATAAAAAAACACATTTGTTTATGTGGTAATTGTATTTGGTAATGTTGAGGCAACCATGCTCATAAAACATTGTTTGGTACTTAAAATAGCAATGACTTTTAGTGTTCCAAGGATATTAAACTTTTGGATGAAAATGGAATTTTATTGGAGTAAGTTAATAAGTGGACAAACTCAATTTCTTTTCCAAGTTTATTTTTTGTAATGATATAAAGTTCCACATTGATTTACTCTTTTTTCAAAACTTTGACCAAACTAAGATCAATGGCCCATTGTCAAAGCTCCCATAAATCACTGAAACCAAAAGCTCAAAAAATAATTTTGTTTAGGGCCCCTTATCCCACAAATAAGGGTCTTGTACCACTTGAAAAAGAACAAGGGGTCGCATACATTGTGGCCGTAAAATTAGATTAGTATTACTAGTATTACTATTATTATTAAATATAAATAATATAATTTAGACTGATGACATGGAAATAAAAGGTACACAATTTTGGACTTTTTGATTACTTAAAAAAACCGTAATAAAGTATTTTACTAAGTGGTGTTTTCTAGATCAAATTTTCCCAATGAATACTTGAAACCCTGTATTTATGAGTTTGTATCCATTCTTCTTCTTTATTTAGTTAGGTTTGTCTTACTCAACCATATCACAAGTCTTATCAACTATACAACACACATTTGGATATGTGATAATAGTACTTGGTAAGGTTAAGGGAAGCATGCCCACAAACCTGAAGATTTGAAACATCCTTTGGTTTTTAAAGTAGAAATGACTTTTAGTAGTTCAAGCCTATTGAAACTTTTGATGAAAAATTGGGAATAAGTTAATGACTAGACAAACCCAATTTTTACGGGAGTAAGCTAATAAGTGGACAACCCCAATATTTTTTTCCAAACACGGGAGGGGATCTGTGGTCATGGCTCTGTGTCTTATGGAATTAGTGTAGGTAGGAGCCCGTGGGAGCTCCACTAAGGACTGGGGGGTCAAAACGGAGGGTGTCATGGGAAGAGCAAAGGAGGCTTTTATATTTTACTATTCACCTGGTAGTGGAACTGTCTCAGTCAGCATGGATTCTGGAAATATTTAACTTTATAAGCTAAGATGGTGGACTAATCCAAGGACTCGCATAAAGGGTTAACAGTCTTCTCGACCCCATAAATCAATGGAATTCCTTCTCTGGCATCGGTCTAGGATAGGATAGAGAAACTGACAGCTGGGAGTGAATCTAGGGTGTTAGTTTCATTGTCTTTTACTGGGAATGAGGAGCTTGGGAACCTTGCAGCACGGCCGCTAACCCTTCACTAGGTAGGGCACCTTATACTCTTTTTCCCTCTGGCTTAGCTCTGCATGCATCAGACACTATAATTACTCACAGCGAACCCTTCCAGCTGTCTCCACAACTTCTATGACCCTAGAAGGAAAATGAGTTTCATACGGATCTAGACTCTTTCTTTGCAGAACAACATATCTCCATGGTAGAACCTGGAACAGAGAATATAGGGGTGCACACTCTTATCCCAGAAGATATTGTATCCTTAGGGCTGCAACAAGGGTTTTATCCATCACTAGAACCTAGAAACAAGTCTGGAAATGGTCACCTAAGGTCTCATGTGAGGTACCCGCTGTAAGATAAAGGACATTATCACTGTTCCATAGCCAAATTGCTTCAACGTTCCTCTTTTGCACTTGTTCAATTGACTCTTCAGACATGCCAGCATTCCTTCACACTAGTTGAAGACAGTGGGCTCCATGCACTGCAAAGTATATAGCATATGTGATCTGCTGGTAAGGTGGGAATCCCTATAACCTACCGCATTGCCGATAGTATACACCACTGTCCTCAAGGGAAGATATACTAAAGACTTGATCCGTAGCTTCCTCGGTTGGGACTCTGTACCTAGTGAGTAGTGTTTATCAATAATATCATCCAAGGAGCCTTCCCCTCCTTGTGCTCCAGAGAGAACTACTGGGATTCCCCTCTTAGAAAAACCAGTCAGAAATAAATATCCTAAACCTTTATAGGTAGGATATGAACTCCCACCACAAAATTCTCCTAGTCGGGATCCCACATATCTATGATATATTCTAGCAGTCGGATATGTTCTTTCATTCTAGGTATCCTGAAATACTTAAGAATCCCGCAGTTTTGTAGAGCCGCAAAGGTGGCTGGATCATTTGCAGCCTGGTTGTCTGGGAATTCATGTTACCTTTCCTTCCAAATTCCCATGATATACCTGTAACATCCAAATTTTGTATTTTGAAAATTTCTCATAGTTAAAAGGAAGAGAAGTAAATGAAATGATAAATTACAAAGAAAGGAGAAAACATGGAAAAATTGTTATTTTTATGGACTAGGGTTTTGTTTTCCTTCTTTTTCCTCCTGCGACGCTGCTAGCATTTGCACGCAGAGCACCATGGCACCTATACCCATGGCTTACATAGTATCGGGCACCTCTTTGCTATGGACAGAGTGCCGTTTGGGGCTCTTCCCGACGACTAAAGACCTTATGGGAAGAAAAAAATTGCCTCCTAATGCGACTAGAAACCTCTATTGGGATGGTTAAATATGCTACCCTACCATTGAAGAAGATAAATCTACCTTCTATCTTGTCTTTTAAACTATACAAAAAATTTTAAGAACTTGGAATTAAACAATGCAAAAGAAGAAAAATAACATTTTGTGAACATGGAGGGGGAAAGAAACAAATAGTTACCTCTTCTAAGGAGAATGAAGAATGATGTGGTGAAGATCCCTTGTGAAATCACCGGAAGAATCTCTTGCTATCCAAGCCAACTTCAAAAACTCACCAAATGGTAAAAAACAAGTGGTAAAAATAACTCACCTACCATTTCTATTTATAGAATATTTGGAGTTTTCAAAAATGCATTGTAATTTATTTGATTTTGATATCCAAATTATTTTAGTGAAAGTGGGTTTTTATTTCTTACTTTCTATAGTTTTTAAAAATGGATTTATTGGTGTTTTTTGAGTTTCCCCATGTATTTTTTCCTTTTCCCTCAATTTTTCGTGGAGAAATAAAAATTTGCACTTTAGATTGTAATGGGTGACCTTTGGTCTTAGTTACCAGGGCCCAGGTCGTACAAAGTTAGGATTAAAGTGGGGTGTTAGGACTATTATTAATCATCCCTTTGTATCCTTGTCCATTGATAGTCTATTATATCATCATGCCTAACTTCAGAGTCATTTACTTAATTTTGGTGCCATTGGATCCGCCAGATCCTTTTGGTCCACCAATACCAACCACTAGAGTGTGGGGAACACATAGAGAGCCTATCTGCCACTTACTGCATGTGCATGCATGAGCTGATGTGCCTCTAAGACCAATCCCTACATTTTAGTAGCCACTATGAGTTCCACCAACAGCCTCCATCAGTTGGTTGTGGTAGGTATGTAGTAATGCTAAGTAAATCTCGAGGCCTAATTTTATGCTGGACTGATGTCTCTCATAAAATATTCACGAATTTTACATCTTTCTGGTTGGAGTACATTTTTATTTTAAATAGCCCTACTCACTAATGTTAATTTATTTTTTCTAACTATGTTGACTTATTGTTTTCCAACTGATTGGATTGAATTTGTTTTTGAACGTATTGGATTATTGTTTTCCAATGGATTTGATTGGATGTAAGTGTTTTGATTTATTATTTTCCAATGGATTAGATTTTTCAAAAGGCTGTTATTTTATTATTTTCCAACGGATTGGATTATTGCTTTGCAACTGATTGGATTGGATTTGTTTTGCAACATATTGGATTATGGCTTTCCAACGGATTGGATTGGATTTTTCAAAAGGATATTATCTTATTGTTTTCCAATGGATTGGATTATTGATTAGTATATTATGTGCCATTGCATTATTGACCAATATATTATGTTATTTTATTGTTTTCTAAAAATTATGAGTAATTTTTCTTAAAGATATTAACTAGTAGATTTAGTGTGCCATTGCATTAGCAACACCCTTGGTATTTTTTAGGAATTGCTTGAAGCTATATCTTCCAGACATGCAGGGTGAGATGGTTCTTGCTAAATTAGCATTCCTTTATTCCTTTCTTAGGACTTGAAAACTCTAATCTTGTTGTTCAATGACTAAAACTTTTGTGTTCTTCCTAGTTCTTCATAGAATCCTTAGTTCCATGAGTTGTACTAATTTATTCTTGGATCGATTCTGAGTATGCTTTAGCATAATGTTGATTTGGGGTTTGTTTTTCCTAGATAAATTAATTCCATCTCATTGTAACCTCTCACCACTTGGATTTGTGATTAGTTTTTGGGAAAGAGGTTATTGGATGCCTTATTTCAAAACATGTTCTTTATCTAAAAATAACTTGTTCATAATCAAGCTTTTGGGTTTATGAGAAATTTATTTGATTAAGGTTTATTTTAGTGGGAAATCCTTTATCAAAAGTCATTTCTAGACAAATCCTTGCAATGGTAGTATAATACTGATTCAAATATTCTAGGATGCAAAAGTGGAACTTGTCATGAGCATTCCAAATGGATTTAAGGGAGGGTTTTCCCAAGAAATGAAATGACATAATCAAAATCATGACCCATACATGAGCTGAGGCAAGTGAATCTATTACAAGATCAAAGGTGGGAATCAAGCAAGTGAATCTATTACAGGATCAAAGGTGGGAATCCATAACTTCATGCATAAACCCGAGCTAGAACCAAAGACACAATCTCAAGATCAAATCCCTATCTTCTCGAAGGTCAAATCCAATAACAAAAAACAAATTTTCACAAGGGTTATTAAAAGTCTCAATCTCAAGATCAAATCCCTATCTTCTTGAAGGTCAAATTCAAAAACAAAAAACACATTTTCACAAGGATTATTAAAATTATCTTCCTTCATTAGGGAGGTCCAAGAACTAATAACCCATTTCTCATTTTTGTATATCAAGAAACCATGCCCATATGTCATTAAATCTCCACACCAACAAATGGAAGTGATAAAAAAGGGCTTGCTCTTGAAGGTTGGGATCTAGTAGAATAGACAATAAGGGAGCTCCTAGAATATATAATAAGGTGTGTCCTTTCCTTTTTGCAACATATCTTGTAAATAGCCCTACTTAGTGCTGGTAATTTATTTTTTCTAACTGTGTCGATTCAAATTGTTTTCGGCGTAATAATTTTATTACCTAGTATTTTTCAAAAGGTTATTTTATTGTTTTCGAACGAATTGGATTATTTTCTTACCTAGAGATAATTTTGTTAGTTTCTAATTTTAGCCTCATTGATTAATTGATCTATTATTCTTGCATTATTTTACTTTAATGCACATTCAATGTAGTTTAAAATATTCATGTTCAATAAATCCTCTAAATATTTTGAGCTGATTTTGAATGGTACAATTTTAAATGTTTTACTATGATCATGTTTATTTTAATTTTATTTTATTATTATTTTAAAATATTTTATATAAGTTAATTATGATTGTTTTAATTTTTTATATCTAGGTTTATAACTCATATTTTATTGTGTATACAGTGGAAAGACATATTTATTAAGTGGGTAAAGTGTTTTTTGTTTTTTTATGTTATTTTAAAGGCTGTTATTTTATTGTTTTCTAAAAATTATGTGTAAATTTTCTTAAGGATATTGACCCGTATATTTAGGGTGCTATTGCATTAGCAACAACCTTCTTATTTTTTCAGAATTGCTTAAGTATTATCTCTTTCAGACATGGTTGAAATGGTTCTTTCTAAATTAGGGTTGCTTTCTTCCTTTCTTAGGACTTGAAAACTCTAATATTGTTGCTAAATGACTGAAACTTGTGTTGTTTTTGCTTCTTCAAACAATCCCGAGTTGGATGAGTTGTACTAATTTTTTATTGGACCGATTCTAATTCTGCTTTAACATAATGTTGATTTGGGTTTTTTTTTGCATAGATAAATTAATTTGATCTCATTGCAGCCTCCCACCACGTGGATTTGTGATTATTTTTCGGGAAAGAGGTTATTGGATGCCCTATTTCAAAACTTGCTCTTCATTTAAAAATAACTTTCTCATAGTCAAGTTTTTGGGTCTATGATAAATCTCTTTCATTAAGGTTTATTTTACTCGGAAATCCTTTATCAAAATTCATTTCCACACAAATACTTGCAATGATAGTATAATACTGATTCAAAGTGTCTAGGATGCAAAAGAAGAACTTGCCAAGAGCATTCCTAATGGATTTAAGGGAGGGGTTTCCCAAGAAATAGAACAACATATTCAAAATCATAATTCATACATGAGCTGAGGCAAGTGAATCCATTAGAGGATCAAAGGTGGGAATCCATAGCTTCAAGCATAAACCAGAGCTTCCCCAGAACCAAGGATCCAATCTGAGTCCATCAAATCACTATCCTCTTGAAGTTCAAATTCAATAACAAAAAAACCATTTTCATAAGGGTTATTAAAAGTCTCTTCCTTCATTAGTGGTGTCCAATAACTAATAACCCATTCTCGTAAATCAACAACCCATGCCCACAAGCCATTAAATCTCCACACCAATAGATGAGAGTGATAAAAAAGGGATTTATTTTCAAACATTGTGATTTAGTAGAATATATAAGAAGGGAGATTCTAGAATCGATAATAAGGTATGTTATTTCCCTTTTGCAACATATATTGAAAATAAAAATTTTGATTAAACAACATTTTTTTTTGAACTAGAAGTTAATGTGTGAGGGAATGTCAGAAACAAAGGGGAAGGAACTATATTGGGAACCATTATGGATGAAAAAACATGCTTTAATCCATGTAAAGGCATACAAGATGCAAGAGAAGAAGATGAACTTGTAAAAAGCATTGGTGCCATCAAAAGAAGGAGATCAACTAGCTACATCAAAACCCTATATGCCACTATGAATGAGTGATTCTCTTCCATATTTTTTTGAAATAAAAAGGTTAACATTAAAATAAACATGAATATTAACATAAAATAAGAATAAATCTTACTCAAATGTGATAGTTGAATTAATGAGGTTTTCTATTCTAAAAATAGATAGAAAATTAAAGAAAGTTGTAAGCTTATTAATTTAATTAAAAAACAATGTATGTACATGACATATATTTGATACAATAAGTAGAGAATGATTATGAAATTAATTATAGACAATAATGGAATGTAAAGCTACATGATTTATTCCATTAGGTGTCTATTTAATTTAATTTAGAGAAGAAGTGCTAACATGGGAAATAATTCTATGGAAGGGAATATTTATTTCAAACAAGAAATGCGGTGGCATCAATATTATTGCATATGCGTGGGATGGAAGAGGAACGATATTCCATAGTCATAGTAAAATTAGGAGAGAAATGGTCACTTTATCCTTGGAAACAACATTCTGCCACAATAGACTCATAGTAGAAGCCAGAAAGGGGTGCAACTCCAATAACAACTTGATGATCACCATCATCCAAAACATTAGAAAATTATAAGAAAAAGAATGAATAGAATTATACAATAACAATGATCATTGAAAATGAGAAATATGAATAGAAATATAAATCTACAGTTGGAAGATAAGTTGCAATCCTTAATTATCCACACCCTCCCCATAAATGACAGCCATTTCCTCTTTGTGAACGCTAAAAGATGGTCTTAATTGCAAGAAGAGCATGCTTAACACATCTTGATTATGTATGTGGTTTTAAGAATGTGTAGATCAGGGAGACCGGTTTGGATTACCATATCATAAGTAGATATCTTATTCATATACTATATCCATAAAGAGAATACCTATAAATGCTTATATACTTGAATTAAAGAAAAGAAGGAAGAAGAATAGAAAACAAAACTATGAAGTCATCATTCATTCATCCTAATTGAAAGATAGATCCACAAAGGTGGGATGCTCCTAATAAAAAACCCCTTCTTACTAAGAACAAAAATATTTGAATACAACATAGATAAATAGGCCATCCACAATTAATCATTAACCATTTATGGATTCTACAACTTAGAAATACAATGTATACTACACTATAAACATCACACCCAATAAGAAGAATAGGGTAAATGCACTTGTGATAATACATACTAAGTATTACATTTATTGGATTCCATAGTCGTGAAATACATACATTTGAAAACATATTTTTTATATACAAAATCAGACTATCAAGTCGCACAATTCAATTCCCAACCCCATTGGATTGAACCCCTTTTTACATTAAAAATCCATCTTGAAATAGAACTACAATAAATTCCCTATTACAAACTTTAGAAACTAAAATAATCTTGAATAAGTTTCAAAGAATATAGGATCACTTTCTTTAACTATCAACACATCATAAACCACTCTCCAAACCTATAAATTCTTGGTAATCTTCCAACTATGATATTGAAATTTCTTGTTCTCCAACTGTCCCTTTGAAAGTTGACTCAATGCCTAAAGTATAGAAAATTAGTATGTGAATAATTCTTTGAAATATTCGACACTACACCTTACTTGGCACTTACTATCATCTCTACTAGGATTCTATGAGAAATGCTTTGTCACCATTTTAGAATCTGCCACCTATTCTTTTGACTAGAGAAATATGCATTTACATGATCATATCTTCAATCTGGAGATGATTTAATTGGTATCCAAGAATCTGAAGCTAATCTTGATACCCATTTTTTGCATTCGAATATGGAAGTGCTTGATTTTGTGCCTAAAAATATGTACTTTATGATACTCTTCCACATGTAGTCATCAAATGCTAAATTTCTGTTTGGGAAAAAAATTCCCGATCTATTGATCCTTCTCTCTCTAACTTTGAGTTGAAGACATTCCCAAAAGAAAAGAAGATAAGCATGAGGATTTTCAAGTATTTCATGTGCTTAATGACCCTTGTGAGCACTTCTGAAAGAAAACTTGTGAGTGCTGCAACATTGAACATTTGGAAGCTATGTATTTCCATGAGGCTAGAACATTCAAACATTTAGCACTATTCCTTGTGATTTGACGTTTTAGTCTGAGATATTTTCCTTAATACTTTATATATGGGGCTTTCCTTTAACCTTTATGTGGACTCTTTTGTGTAATGGATTTTTAAGATGAAGAAATGAAATTTGTGCATTCATCACCTTGTGTCAAAATTCTTACACTCAAGAAATTTTCTATGGGATGTGCATTTGCATGACTATCTCTAGATCTAGCAAGCATGATTTTGATTGGAAGTATTTTTAACTCCTTGACATTTGAACTTGGGTGACACCTATGCAATCAGGCTATCTTTGTTAGAATTTTATCATTCAAGCTAGCATTATGTTAGGATCTTTAACTGAGAGAATAACAAGTACAGCAATCAAACACAAGAGACAATGAACACAATGCTTTTCCTTGGGGAAACCATAAATGGAGAAAACCCCGTAACTTTCTTAGAGATAGAATCAACAAAAAAAGTAAAACCCCAAAATAGTAAGATGATCTCCCGACCGCAGTAGCCTCTTTCTTCCTATCCTCAATGTCTTCTTCTTCCTCATCTATGCGCTACAATTGAGTGTGAGTGAGTGTGTGATAAATAGAGAGGCTCACTCTCTATTTATACTAATTCCTGACTTGACAATAACCTACTAGGGCTGACTTCTCTAGGAGAGTCTAATAACCCTAGTGCCCTGGAACTACAGGGACTTTAACCCCTGATCAATAGGAGGGTTACCCACAATGACTTGACATGAATTTTTTACATTATTTAACATCCCGATAGGAACATCGAGGCATGACATGACTCAATTACATTACATATACTTCCCTGAATAAACATCGAGGTACAATACATGAAATATACAAGTGAATACATTCTGAAGTTACATATACATCAACACTCCCTCTTAACTAGGAAGGTATTTTCTCCACACAATTTGTCACCACTGGTCTTCTTCTCTGGATCATCTCATCATCTGCATCTTCAAGTCATCTTCATATTCAATTCATCTTCATCTTGGATCTTGATAATCACTTGATCTGGATCATCATCACTAGATCTGGATCATCACTCAATTTGGATCATCATCACTGGTCTTGGATCATCACTCGATCTAGATCATCATCACTGGATCTAGATCATTGCTCGATCTGGATCATCATGGGGACATCATCACTAGATATGGATCATCACTCGATCTGAATCATCACTCCTAGATCTGGATCATCACTCGATCTAGATCATCTCAGAGACATCATCACTGGATCTGGATCATCACTGGGTCATCATCATAGGTGCTATCTCATGATTCTTCTCGTCATAGGAAGTTCTACAGATCTATCCCTTTTTCATGTTGGTTGTAGGCCTAACCTCCTTGTAGGTATTCCTCAGGGCTTATATCTGACCCTAAGTCAGAATGGCCAGCACTCACATCTAACCATGAGAGGAACACATCCAACATCATGTCAGAAAGGCATAGAACTTACATTCACCAGCATGACAGTACACAACTACTATCATCTATGAAAAGGCACAGCACTCACATCTAACCTTTACTTGTCATAAAGCCACGACACTCACATATGACCTTGACTCGTCAGAAAGGCATAGCACTCACATCTGACCTTGAATCATCAAAAAGGCACAACACTCACATCCACCAGCATGATAGCACACAACTACTATCATCTGTGGAAAGGTACAACATTTACATCTGACCTTGACTCATTAGAAAGGTACTCAGTCCTAGACTGAGGGTTCCTAGTAACTAACTAGGTGCCTCCATTTAGAGAATGGAATATCCCTTATATATAATCATGTAGGAACCAATCCTACAGTCATATCAAAATGGCTCAGAATTCACATCCGATATGGAAGGAAGCAATCCTATCACCATGACAGAATGGAAACAACACTTATATCTGATCAAGTGGGAACATATCCCTCAATCACATCAGAATGGCCCTGCACTTATATCTAATCATGTGGGACTACATCCCATAGTCATATTAGAATTGACCTCATCCTAGACTGAGTATTCCTAGTAACTGACCAGGTACCTACCTCCATTTAGAGAATGGAAATAGCCCTTATATCTAATCATGTAGGAACCAATCCTACAGTCACATCATAATGGCTCAGCACTCATATCTGACATGAAAGGAACCAATCCTCTCACCATGACAGAATGGCTCAGCCCTTACATCTGACCATGGAAGGAACCAATCCTCTCACCATGTCAAAATGGCTCACAGACTCATCACTTCCCCTAGGTGGAAATCTCGATCTGGAGAACACCAAGACTCTCCCTGAAGTACTCAAACTTCACTCTGGATAATGGCTTCATCAATACATCAGCTATCTGTTCATCTGTCACAACATACTAGAGCTTCAGTTCTCCTCTCTACACCATATCCCTGATATAGTGATACTTGATCTCGATATGCTTCGACTTCGTCATGGAACACTCGGCTCTCCGACAACTTCACACAACTCTGGTTGTCGTAATATATACAAGTAGCATCCAACTGGAGATCAAATAAATTAGACAGTAGCTTCCTTGGCCATACTGCCTCACAACTAGTTGAACAAGCCGGTACATACTCGGCTTCAGCTGTACTCAGTTCCACACATGATTGCTTCATGCTAAACCAAGAGATCACACCTGATCCCATACTGAAGCAACACCCTGAAGTTCTCTTCCTATCGATGGCACTGCCTACCCAATCTGAATCAACATAACCCTCTAGGTTAATCTTCTGAATCACCTCATACTTGAGCGCATAATCAACTGTACCCCTTAGGTACATTAGAATATGCTTTGCAGCAATCAAGTGAACATGTCTCGGATCTATCAAGAACTGGCTCAAGGTGTTCACAACAAAGAAAATATCTGGTCTCGTGTTCTTCAGGTACATCAAGGACCCAATCATTTGACGATACATTGTGGCATCAACCACTTCTGATGAAGCATCACTTAATAGATTCAGGTTTGATGCCATAGGTGTGGTCATGGCCTTGCAATCCATCATCCCGAATCTCTTTAGGATCTCTACCATATATTTCCCTTGTCCCAGGGAAATTCCATCTACATTCTGCCAAACCTCCATGCCTATAAAATAATGCATCATACCCAAGTCCTTCATTTCAAACTTGGCAGAAACCTTACTCTTCGTATCAATAATAAACCAATCCATACCTATTACAAACAGATCATCTACATATAGTAGGAGCATCACTAGTTTGCCATCTTCAACCTTGTAGTAAAGGTTGGAATCTGCTTTACTCTTGGTAAAGCCCAAACTGGATATAAATCTATCAATTCTGTTGTACCATGTCCTGGGTGCCTATTTCAAACCGTACATGGCTTTCTTCAATCTACACACATGAGACTCCCTGTCATGTGTCTCACAACTGAGTGGCTGCTCCACATACACTTCCTCTTCCACTACACCATTCAAGAAGGAAGTCTTGACATCCATCTGGTGTATCTTCCATTTCATCACTGCAGCCAAAGAAAGTACTGATCTGATGGAAGTGTATATGGGTATAGGTGCAAATTTTTTTTCATAATCTATTCATTATTTTTGGGAGAAACCATGAGCAACAAATATTGCTTTATATTTTTCTATGCTACCATCTGCAGCATGCTTGATCTTGTAGATCCATTTAGAAGTTACAACAGACTTCCCTTCTGGTCTTGGGACAACATTCCAAACAGCATTCTTCATGATCGATTGATACTCTTCGATCATTGCATCCTTCCATTATTTTCGTTCTGTCGCTTCTTCATAATTGGAAGGTTCTTTATCGATGAAATCACATAATAATGCTACATATCCGGAGCAGGACCTAGTCCTCTTTCTTTCTCTGTGATTCTCTTCTAGAACCCCATATCTTTCCACGCCTTTGATAGATTCTCGTACCCAAGCAGGTTTCCTCTTATGAGTATTCTTCTCCTGAGGTGGATCTATAGGTTCTTCAAACTCTCGATCTTCTTCTTGAGTTTCTTCATTCATGGTTGTATCATGAATTCTGGGTGCTTTTGTTTCTTCATGTTCTTCAGAAGGCCTCTTTTTGGATTTGTTGTAAGCTGAGTCTTCGTCAAAATTTACATCCCTGCTGATGTCAATATTCTTGAACCCTAGGAAGTATATTCTGTAAGCCTTCGAGCTTTTAGAGTATCCCACAAATATACCCTTCTTTCTTGAAGGATCTAATTTTTTCCTCTTCTCTTTTGGAATGTGTATGTACACTGGACAGCCGAATATTCTGAGATGGTTGAATTCTGGTTTCTTGCTGAAAAAGACTTCTTCAGGAGTCTTGTTCTTGAGTACTCTGTGTGGAGTACAGTTCTGTACATACACCGCTATTCTGGCAACTTTTGTACATAGATGTATATGAATATCTTGATCATGAAGCATTGCTCTTGTAGCTTCCATGATACTTCTATTCTTCCTTTCTACAATCCCATTCTGTTGTGGATTATATGGAGTGGACAAATCCCTCTTAATACCTGAGTCTTTGCATAACTCTTTGAATTCATTTGATGTGAATTCTCTACCATTATCTAATCGAAAGGTCTTGATCTTCTTTTCAGTGTGGTTCTCGATCATGGCTTTGAATTCCTTGAACTTTCTGAATACTTCATCTTTGTTCTTCATGAAGTAAATCCATGTCTTCCTAGAAAATTCATCAATGAAAGAAACATAGTATACATACCTTCTTAATAAACTTGATGACATCAGACCGCATACATCGGAGTGAATGATTTCCAATATTCCTTTTGCCTTGCTCTCGCTACTTGGAAATGTCTTCTTTGTATTATTTCCTTTCGCACATCCTTTGCATACTCCATCATGTTTTGCTTGAATTTCTAGAAGACCTTCAACCGCTCTACTTGCAAGTAATAGTGGTCTGTAATGCACATGTCCAAGCCTTCTATGCCAAAGTTCATTTGGCTCTGCTGTGTCATGTACCAAAGATTGTTCTGGATGACCCTTCAACTTGTATAGACCTCCCTCTTGTTCCCCAATCACTACTGCATCATTCATAGTATTTCCCTTTGGCCACATGATAACTTGGCCATCTATAAATGCAACTCTCATGCCTTTTGCATCTAATGTAGCTATGGAGAGGAGGTTCTTATTTATTCCTTGTACAAACAATACATCTTGCATCTTCATAGACTTTCCAGAGTCTAGCTTATAGGAGGATTCCCCACTACCTTTTATTGGATACTGGTAGTCATCTCCAAGTTTCACCTTGTGGGGTCATTCATGTTCTGAAAGTTTTACAAAGGACTCTTTGAATCCTATCATATGTTTGGAAGCCCCACTGTCTATAAGCCAATCATTGCTTCCATGTGTGATGTTTGCCGCGAGAGTAGAAATCAAGACATATTCTTCATCACTTGAAGAATCATCACTTTCTTGTCTTATTCTCTTTGTGGAAGGTTCATCATCCTCTGTAGCATGAACATGATGTCTTCTCTTGTTTCCCTTTTTCTTATTTTTTCTTTTAGGACAATCTTTTGCAAAGTGTCCTACTTCATCACATGTATAACATCTGTTTCTAGACAAATATTTTCTAGTGTTATTTTTATGGAAATGCTTACCTCTAGAGTGATGAGAACTTCTTTTGCTTTTCTTGGAGTGAATTGTGAGAATTTGATCTTCACTTCCCATATTTTCTTCTCGAGCTGCTATCCGAGCTTCTTCTTGAGAGCATTCTTCCCATAGTCTACTAAATTTGACTAACTTCTTTCTGTCATAGATCCCTTGAAGAAAGGAGTCCCATGATCTAGGGAGACCATTCAAGGTGGTCATCAAAATCTCTGCATTCTCCACTTCTTCATCTACTGCTTCCCGCTATTCCTTGATCTGAGAGACCCTTGTAAAGTAAGACTGGATGGTCTCTGCATTCTGGATCTTCACATTCTTCAATTGGTTCCTCAGAGTCATCTTCCGATTTATGTTCTTCCCTTCAAATAGTTTGGTCAGGGAATCAAACATATCTTTAGGTGTCCTATGGTATGAGGTGATCCTTGATTGAATCAGAAATAATCCTTTTAGCCATGACCAACTTATTCTTGTGTAAGGCCTTATCCTCATCTCCATCTAGAACTAGAACCTCCTTATTGATATAGGAGTCCAACACATTTTCTTCCACGACCAGGGAGATCCTATACTTCCAGGCTCGAAAGTTATCAGCTCCCTCAATATTTTCATCAAGCTTGGTATGATGAGCCATCTTAACTGAGAACCTCAAATGGAAATACCAAAGATTTAGATCTTACCAGGTCAAGATGTCGGATCTGGATTTGGAGCTGAATTTCTGCAGTGCTTGTTTAAGAGCATATTAGGGTTTGGATTTTTTGGAGTTCTTTCCAACAAAATGCTTTGATATTGATCTATAAACTTTTATTTTGAGGAGGATATCAATCCAGGCCTGGGCTCACTGAAAAATTCCACTTTTGTGGAAAGCCCTAATTTTTGGCAGTAGTGTCAGGTCCAAAATTGAAAAAGATTAGAATTGGATTCTGCTTCAACAGAAAGATTCGCCCTAGGGAGGAGAGTTCATCCAACCTTCTTTTGCTAAGAATATGTGGACAGAGATACTCAAAGTAGGGATCCCTAGTTACTGCAGCTGCATAGTGTCTTCTTCTCAAGTTAGCTCTAATACCATGTTAGAATTTTATCATTCAAGCTAGCATTATGTTCGGATCTTTAACTGAGAGAATAACAAGTACAACAATCAAACACAAGAGACAATGAACACAATTTTTTTCCTCGGGGAAACCATAAATGGAGAAAACCCTGAAACTTCCTCAGAGATAGAATCAGCACCAAAAGTAAAACCCCAAAATAGTAAGATGATCACCCGACAGCAGTAGCCTCTTTCTTCCTAGCCCCAGTGTATTCTTCTTCCTCAACTATGCGTTACAACTGAGTGTGAGTGAGTGTGTGATAAATAGAGAGGCTCACTCTCTATTTATACTAATTCCTAACTTGGAAATAACCTACTAGGGTCGACTTCTCTAGGAGAGTCTAATAACCCTAGTGCCCCAGAACTGCAGGGACTTTAACCCTTGATCAATAGGAGGGTTACCCACAATGAATTGACATGAATTGTTTACATTATAGAACCTCCCGATAGGAACATCGGGGCATGACATGACTCAATTAAATTATAGATACTTCCCATAATAAACATTGAGGTACATTACATGAAATATATAAGTGAATACATTCCGAAGTTACATATACATCAACAATGTTCTTTTGTGACATAATATCAAAAACCCATCTAGACTTAGGATATACATTATTATCCATTTTTTATATGTTCCTAGGTGTTAGAATAAGTTGTGAACCCCATGTTTCCTTTTATACTCTGAACGTGTCATCATTATCCACTTGAGATACCTTATATATATTATTCATGCTTTTATGATAGTCCAAAATGGTAAGAGCGCACTTCCTTCTTTTGCATACCTTTTCTTTATTTTTTCTACTTTTTAGTGGATAAGGATAAAGCATGGCGTCTTTATGGACTTGGAATCCTATCTACTTTTTGGCTGGCACATCCTCCATATTTTTCTCTCCAAAATCCATGATATTATTTTTCATCACTCATTAGCTTTCATATGTGATTTAGCTAATTCGTGAATTCCTTGACCGAGTTGGAAAGATGATGTTTCCATTATTGGTTTTTTTGCATATTTAGTAAACCTACTTTTGTGAAATACTTGAATTTCCTTTCGTGCATTATAATTCTCTATCCAAGATATATTATTTATTGTACTATCATTGTTCAATAATATCATGATGGAGTCTCTTTTTCTCGTGTGTTTTGCTCAAATTTTATTTCTTTTCTACATTCTTGCAAAACTAATTGTGAGGTTTCTTCAGTGAACTAGATTCAGGCTGTTACAAATTCTCGCATGGTATCAAAGATATGTAGCATTGAATTTCCTCCTAAGTATTTATGTTTTGTATATTTTTATGCATTTACAAATTCATGGATTCAAATTCAATTCCTCTTCGATATTCTCTAAACTATTATATTTGGAAATTGAAGATATCATAGCATTTGAAGAGTTTGGATCTCTTTGATATGTCTATTGCAATTGTTACAGACCCAGAATCCTTTGAAGAGAAACATGTTTTCTTGACTAACAATTTTAGATCCTTTGTAATTATGTGTTTGTCTATTCCTCCATGCATGCACTACCTCATTAATACAAATAATCTCCCAAGTGAGATTTCGAGCAATCTATACAAAACATTTGGATAACAAGATGATGAGGAAGTGATCATCCATTTAGAGAGTAGTCCTATCAAAGAAACCTCCTTATATTTTCTCGCAGATATCACTATTTTCTTGGCTTGAATATTCTCTAAATAAGTTTTCCATGAAGAACAAGAAATTGCAGAAAAGTAGTCAACACATTTAGTTCCTATTACTATAATTCTCCTTGATTCGAATTCTTCCTCTGAAGAAGTACATATTGAAGAGAAATATTCTTCTGTTGCATTGGAAGACCAAGATAAATCTAATTTATCTTCTTCATATGATGTTGATCAGGAAGAAGAAGTGACTAATGGACTAATGGAGATGCAAGTGTTGAATAACTATTTATCCAATCATCACTCTCCTACAAATCTTCTATCTCAAATTCTGAGCAAATGAAGCTAGTTATTGTTCCTAGAAGCTGAAGAGGAATTCAATTCCTCTACTTCCAATGAATTTTTTGGTGTGCAAGATGATGATAACGGAAATATAGTAGGATATATAATATTTTGGAGAAATTTCAAAAGCTTCAATTCATCCCATGCTTCTTGAGGTTTTCTACATGATTGCTTGCACCAATGCTTAGAGTTTCACTAAAGATGGAGAAGCTCATGAATATTCCAAAACTATGGCACATATGGGGCACGTGTTCCACTTTTTTGGATTTGATTCAATGCTAAGAAATAATTGAGCTTCATTTGTTTATGATCTTATCACCATTGGTGCAAAATTCAAAAAATTGGACCATCAACAAGCTCTTGGAGTTGATTTCCAAAACACATTGTTCTCTCAAATGTCTTCACATTTGAATTATGAGGTATATTAGTCATTTTCTACAACATATAAACATTCAGAGCCTTTATTTTTCTATCATTTTGATGTGTATTTGGATTCTTTGGAGGTTGAATGATAGTTTGGAGTAGTTTCCCACACTCTCAATGTCAAGTTTCCATTCCATTGCAAGATGAAGATTGACATATACTCTCAAATTTGGATAGAATATGGACATATAAATGTTATTATGACAGATTCTAAATATCATAAATTCTCATTTGGACCTTCTCTAACATCACATGGTTCAAAATTCAAGTTTGAATATCATTTACATGCTTTCCTGTCAGTGTATTTCAATTGTTATACATGGAAGCATTTTCCACCATGTAATTGATCATGTTACTAATTAAAATGATGACATACCTATTATACCAATGACGAATATTCCTTGAGACATAAGATCAAGCATCACACCTAATTGTATTTGGAGTAGCAATTATTGGTGTTTTTGATGTCCATTCTTGAAGGAGGGTTTTGTTCCCATGAGGTTTTCCTTGTGTCCTTAGTTTACATTGACATATAATAATTGTAATAGGGTTACCACAAGCCTTTTTTTATTGGTCCCTAATCACATTTTAATCACTCTAATTCAGTATTAAGGAGGGGTGTTAGAATATTAAAAACCCATCTAGACTTAGGATATAAGTTATTATTCATTTTTTATACTTTCCTAGGTGTTAGACTAGTTTGTTTTCCCCGTGTTGCCTTTTTTGGCTCACAAATTGTCATCATTATCAACTTGAGAGAACTTAGATATATTCTTCCTTATTTTATGACAGTCTAGAATGGTGAGAGAGAACTTTCTGCTTTTACACAACTTTTCCTACTTTTTTTCTACTTTTTAGTGGATAAGGATAAAGCATAGCGCCTTTATGGAATTGGAAAGATGTATACTTTTTAGCCAACACATACTGCATATTTTCCTCTCCAAAATACATCATCTTACCTATTTTTCTTCACTCATTATCTAGCATATCCGATTTAGCTAAATTGTGAGGTCCTTGACTGAGTTGGAAAGCTGATGTTGCCAATATGGGTTTTTTTGCATATTTAGTAAGTCTACTTTTGTAAGCTACTCATTTTTCCTTTAGTGCATTCGAATTCTCTATCAGAGATGTATTATTTATTGCGATATCATTGTTCAATAATATCATGAAGCATTTTCTTTTTCTCATGTGCTCTACTCAAATTTTCCCACTTCTCTGCATTCTTGCAAAACTAATTGTGAGGTTTCTTTAATGAACTAGATTCGGGCTTTGATAAATTCTCACATTTTTAACATTCGACCTATGAGCTATGGCTAAGGAATTTAGTGAGATTTTTTTTGACGACTTATCTCTCAAGTTTAACATTTGGACATAAGCTCGTGCAGTTCCATGATGACTGTAATGCTGGATATGCACAATTGATAGACTCAACGCTTTACTCTATTGTGTATGGGACTTGATGATGTTGCTCCTAATTTATAATACATGGGACATATCCCACATGAAACAAAAAAATATAATATACAACGTTGTATATGGAATATCCTTTCTAGGCATTGTTAATGTTATGTGCACAATGGTAGACCCATGGGATATTTAAAGGAAATACTCAAAATTTGGACTTGGTTGACTATGTTGTTTGGTCAGAACTTGTTAAGTGTATTTATGTTGTGTTTGACCCAATTAATGTTTTGGAAAACCGATCAAAAATAACATTTTGACAATTGAAATATATGCTTGGTGATAATAAGTTACTCGAATTGGTTAGGCTTAACATGGGGTTTGAGCACAATGTTTTTTATTTGGAAAACATTCAATAATGAACTAGGAAAAAATATTAGTATTTAACTAAATTGTATAACTGATTTATAATAATAATTTTCATTTATTTTTCCTTGAAAAATAATCAAGTGACCTTTTTAGAAGAAACCAAAGAGACTTGAACACTAGACTTTGTCTTGGAATACATTACGATTTAGAGGACATGACATTTACAAAATTTTCCTAAGTTGGTGGTTTGCAATGAAGAGAAACTGACCAAGCTAACACAAAAAAGGATTTGGAAAAAATACTACTGAATTTTTAACTTTTGATAGTGCCTCCTTTGGTATTTTCAATGAATGAGTTGTAGGAAACTAATAATTTTGGCATAATCAAGTTTAGTTCTAGCATTGACTCTGGCCGAGGATAGTTGTCTTCCATGTCATCTTCATTATTGATTCTTACCTGATCATTGTAGCTTGTCCCTATTGAAAAATTCCACATTGAAAAAACAAGAATATGACTACAAACACACCAATGTCACCATTGGGCGATGGAGTCACCATTATTGATAGACTGCAAACCAAACTGAACCAAAAAAAAAATTCTCAAAATGGAAGCTTATTGATATACAACTCCTACTCTAACCAACTGAATCATTTTGCTCATATGTAACTAAACCTCCAATGTAACCATTCCAGTAACCAAACTATTGATCGATTTCTTCTTCCATCTTTGGACACAAATAAGACTAAAAAAATGAAAAGTATAATAGGAAACGATGTAGGGATTCAAACTTACAACTTAGAAATCATGTCCATATAAAATCCAAAACAAAATATTTATGCATCCAATTTGATTCCATATAAATAGAAATTGGATCGTCAAAAGAATAAGGAAGTCCCTACTATCCATCACTGCATTCCTTATCTCCCATTCTAGAACTGTAAAAAATGGGATTGCTAACCTCCAGAAGCATCCAAGAGATGCAACCTCCACTATATGAATTCTGATTTTTTAAATATCAATAACATACTTGTTTCCCTTAAAAAAGTTTTGAACACTATTAGATTCTTGAAAATTAGGCGCAGCAAGGCTTCACTAAATTGTTCTATGTGCTTGAGAAACATCTGCCAACTTAAAATTCTAAATATGATCATCAGCTTGAAAATTTCCAGGTTCAAATGAACAACTCAAAAAAATTTCTTCAAATTGCTGACTTGCTTCCTACAATAAAATATCTTGACAAAAATTTGAAAACATGTAATCCTAAATATCACCATTTGTGAAATTATCTTCAATAAATATAGAAGTATAATCATCACTAACAATCGGAAAATTTGACTTACTAATTATACGAGTTGAAGAGCAACTGAGATCTGAAAAAAGATGTATTGGCATATGAAAAATAATGATAGACAAAATATTATATACGTTGTTCATACTCATATTCCAGTTCAATTGTGGAAATTAATCCCAAGCTTAGAACAATTGAACTAAAAAAATTGATTGAAAATATGCAAGAAACAATGAAGAAGGAGACTAAAAATTGAACAATCCAAAAAATGTTGTTGATATTATTTTACATCACAAATAATTAAACATATATAGGCTTCTCATAAATTATATACTCCAAGTATTCAAAAGAATTAGGATGCTATTCGAATTGGTACAAAAGCATGCTTACTAAACTAGTTAAAATCCCCGATATGTGCATAAAGCACTTTCCAAATAAGTCAAAATGCTCACGAATTTGCTGAATGAGTATATACAGTTCATAAGTGATGGAAATTTTAATTTATCATATTTTATATGAGGAAAATAAGGGAGGTGAGTTGGTGAAAGAAAGAAGGCAGTCTACGTTAAAACTAGCTTTAGCTTTTGTCTTAAAACTACATAAAAGATGGAAACTTCTGAAAAAGTAGAACTGTGCACTTACTAATATGGGAAGACTACATAGTTGTTAGAATCTTATCTAGTATCTTTATAATTTGTTCCACTAGGTATTTTGGCCAAGTTTGACCTAAAAAATGGAATTTGGTGCAAACTAGATAGTGTAGGTCCTAGGAATTTAATAAAAAAGATTAATTATTTTACACTAAAGATTGGGAAGGGTTTTGATTATTCCAACACCCCCTCTTAATTTTGAATTTATGTACAATATTAGAAAAATATCACAAATATAGGTCCTAGCATCAAGGCTTAGTCACCCTTTACATACTGATTGTCCATACAAAACAAGGAAATGCGACAAACCACAATGGGGAAATCCTCCCTTAAACATGGACATGAACAAATCTGTATGAAATATGGTCTTGAATCTATATTCACCACATGATAAGCTATCCCAAGTAAAGAATTGATATTTCTGAAAGTCCTGTTTGAAAACATCTTGGTGAAGATGTCTTCTATTTGCTCAAATGATGCACAATAGAGCAAATCGATGACCCCATCATGCACAAGTCCTCTAATGTAGTGCATATGGATCTCGATGTGTTTGGTTCACCGCCTTAGTACTAGATCAGTTGATATTCAAATGGTACTCTATTTTTCATAATAGATGACTGTAGAAGTCTCTGAATCGATCCCAAAGTATTCACTGCAACCACAAACATTGAGTAGCTGCATTCAGAGCTCCTCTGTACTCTTCCTATGTAGATGAAAGTGCAATTGCAATTTGCTTCTAACTTTACCAGCTGATTGGTCAATATGCAAGCATAAAAACATATCCATAATTTTATTTCCTATCAGTGTTATTACCTTCCCAATCAGAGTTAGTAAAACCAACTAACTCTAGGCTAGATTGTGCAACATAATGAATCCCATTAGTTTTTTTTCCTTGTACAAAGTTTAGGATTCTCTTGGATTCCCTGTGATTGAATTCATGCATCTGATCCATCTTTCTAGAATCCACACTCACTACATAAGATATATCAGGTCGAGTATGAGTCAAATAAAGAAGCCAAGCAACCAGTTGCATATAGAGGGTGTTGTTTTCCAATGGATTTGATTGCGCTTGTTCAAGCTTAACTCTTGAAAGGAAATGAGCCTTGCTTGGTGTTGACGGGCCGGAATTGGCACAAGTGACAACCAAGAGACAACCCGATCCAAGAGTTTTCGAGATACTCTCAGTCGTTAGATAGCTGCCTCTGACGAGATTAAGGCCCCGTTGCCTTCCCTAAGTTATTCCTTACTACAGGAGAAAACTTAAAAGAAAAGTAAGCTACTGTTTGTTAATTAGTTATACACTATACCTATGAATAAAACTAGTTGATCTGATTGCTAGTTAATTAATATATTACAAAATTTATCACAGAAAATTAATCTATTCAATAAATTAATTTATAATACAGGAATACATAGTTAATTAAATATTAACATGCTCAATGGATTACAAAAAGAATACATTATAAACACATGTACATCAATCATAAAATCAGAAAATAACATGACAGTGATATGAATATAAAATCTGATTCAAATGGATTTTCAATAAAATAATTAAAATAAAACTATTAATCTACTCTAAATCCTATCCTGATCAGGAGCGTAGAAAAAAATTAACCTGGAATCAAATTTGGCAATAAGGCTACTATGCTGATAGTCTTGAAAATATCCAGAAGAAATTCAGAATTTAAACAAGATCACACAGTAAACACGTATATCACATATGTTTATTGATGACAACACCAAATTTACTACCTGACATATATTAGCAAATCAAAACCAGCATAAGTCGACTAATAAACATGGTGTATTTTCATAATTCATTAAAGAAATCATGAAAAACATAAATACTACAGAAAAAGTGACAAGATCAAACGATATCATAAATATATTCGCATGGCATAAATATTGTAAATATATATATAAATATCACCAGTTAAAAGTGCTGTAGCTACTGACAAAAAATTGTCTAAAGTCACAGGAAAAATTACAGTGATCTTGTCTCGTCCTTTCCCCAACTATCGACCCCCTTTCCCAATACAAACATGTCACTTTTAAATACCTCGAATCTCACATGGAGATGGTTCTATAAAACTGGAAACTATCTAATCAAAATCTTAACCAATCTCGTTAAAAATGATAAGTGAAACATGTCATTTTTAATATACATTATAATGTCTTGAAATTGGAAAGATTCATCTGATAGTACAAAATCAATAAAGACAAAGACACTAATGATATAGTGACACCTGGGAAATAGGATTGCCAATCGATTTGTTCCCGATTATGTAGGGATCATCCAGAAAGTAAGCGATCATCAAAATCTGAGAAAAAACATCTACAACATTACCTGTGATACTACACAGAAAAGAAATATAATTAAAACACACTCAAAAACAAAATAAAGTAAACTATACAATGCATAAATCAATACACACCAATACCTGTAACAAAATAACTTGATTATCACTTGATCATAACTTCAAACCTGAAATATTCTTAAACATATATATGTATAGTAATGGGTGCGCCCAAAATATTATGGATCAATAGGAGCATTAAACACCTAAATATTGACACCATTCGTCAGGTTCATCGAATGACCTTTGAACTGCATCAGGGTCACCTAAGCATTTAATTCACGGACCCTTTCCTCATTTCTCTGATTCGTATGTTGCAATTTCATTACACTACGGATTAACCTGTTCTTATGTTTTTTCAAGCGCAACACACACTTATCATCTGAATGTGCCTTCTCTTTTAGCTTTATGCTCTCGGCTTTTATGACATCATACTGTGTTACCATCTCTGTCAGTTCTCCCTCCAGTCTATGTATCTTATCCAGCAAACAGTTTACAAACAATGGGTGAACCATTTCACCAATTCTATAAGAACCTGGCAAATTCGATTCTACAGACTTGTCCTTAACCGGAGGATCGACCACAGGGTCAACCTGAAGATTCTTATCGGATGCATGAGGACTATTATCTGCAAGGTTTGGGATAGGCTCATGCTCAATGACACGACCATCATCAGGAGGGACAGGATTTTCTTCTTCATCATCTAGGAAAACTGTTTCGATATCAATGTTTTTTCTTATAGAAGACTTAACATTACTACCTTTAACCATACTTCTCGTAAACCTACCAACAACCTTAGCATTCGGCCTTTTGCCTTCCTGATTGAAGGTATCAATATTACGTTTTGGTGTAACAGGAGATAGGTTTGAAGACTTCCTCATGTGCTTAGAAGGCACAGGAGTATCAGGACTACTTACAGGAGTGGGAACTGACTCACTCCAAACGCTGGGGCTTACACGGCCATCAGGGTTTGACACAGGCTTGTATACAGGTGAAGCCAAAACTTGACTAGGCTCTTGATGCCTTACACATTCTTCAGGGAAATCAAATTGACAATGACAGAAAGCCGAGAAGCCATTCGACTCAATAAACTCATCCCATGACCGATTATGCTTAGACAGTTCTCTTTCTATCAACATCCTAACCAAGCCGTGATGAAACAAGCTGTGACTGATATTTTTCGGCCCTCTTTTAATAGCCGAGGACATCTTAAACATACTCTGAACTAGATAATGAGGCAAATTAAGAGGAAAGCCAATAAAGATAGCCATCAACCGAAGATGATAGATATAAGCCGAGGAGAGACGACCCTCACAAGTTACATACCTATGAATAACGTCCAAGACTGGTCGCCACTCTTTTTTAAAGTATTTTTGGGACAAACCGGTTCTGAACGACACATCTTGACAGGGATTCTTCAACAGTTGCCTCCACTCAGTTATCTCCATTTTCTTGTACTTGAACCATCGTTCACCTGTTAACGGCAACCCAATAGCAAGATCAACTGAACGCTCATCGACTCTAAATTGGAGGTCGGCCACTTTAACCCTCGAATCGGCCAACGAAAAAGAAAATAACCTCGTCACCTCCAAGTTCGAGTCTGCAAACCTGCGGATGAATGGAAACCATCCAACCGCTTCCATTTTAGCCAGGAGCTCTGGGTTTGAATCGAGAAGTTTCGTGTCACTGGGCTCAACCCTCACCACAGGAGCCATTACTGTCTATGCAAATGCACGAAACTGCACACAGACAAAATACCACAAATCGAAACACGACAATGAACTAGAGAGTGAGCATTCAGGATGTAAACCGAGCAGCACACATAAGCAATGAAACCCAACTCTCTAATAAACAGAATGTGACATGAATGAGCATAGACCACACCCCTCTAAACTCGGCATGGGCGTAGGAGAATTATCACGCAGAGAGGCAATCGAGTAATGTAAAGTGACGGTGAAGACTCCAGATTAACTCATGTTACCATTATTTATTCGGAGTACTCAACATACAACCACTCATAGCATAAGCTACAGGTGTTGAACGTGAAGGGAGCCATGACACTGAGCACGTACTTGCACTTGAATCTGATTGACAGTGTAATGTATGAGTGCAATGATACCATATCAATTTACCGGTAAGTGGATCGATTTCAGAGGTTATGACACAGGGCGAAACAACCATAAGGATTGAACCTTCGATGAGAATGCACACACCTTACTATACGATGATATTAACCTTAGAAAATGGCGAATATATTACATGAAGCACATGACATAAACCATATTATCAACCTTAACCCTTTGCATGCAAAAACATAAGTCACGATACAAAACATATTACTAAGGTCAAGATTTAATACTTACATTTGGGTTACGCATGATTCGAAGGTTAGATTCTAAGCTTTGAATAAGACACCTCTGCATGGAATATTTAGGCTTTGATATTCTAGGACCTTGTCCAATGTTGCAATTAACACATAAAACATATCGATTGCTAAACCAAAACTTATCCCATAATTCGAAAGGTAATTGATCCAAATAATGATTTCAATGTAGTGATTTTGTCCACTAACCATAGTTCACAAAATATTGTAAAAACATGGAATTTCATTGATTCAGTAGCTCATGGGATGTCACCATTTCAGTAGTTGGCGATTCATTAGATTTGCCATAAGAAATTTGAACATTTCATCAAAACAAAATAGGATTTTGTTTGATGAAATATGTTTTTTAAGGCTGTTGAGTAAGGGCACAACACTTGGATTGCAATACTTCATTCTAAACTTATTTAATAGATATTAATCATACTTGGAATGATGTACCTTGATTCCAATATCTAATCGAGAAATTTCAAGCCCTAAAAATTGGCTTAATAATCTCAAATTAGTCATAGAGAAGGCATGGTTCATTGCACTCTTCAAAGAGGAAATTTATTCCTTGGAACTTCATATGATCATGTTAGAATAATCAACCCATAGTTACCTACCTTAGACATTAATTAATCCATTTTTGTCTTATTTTCCTAGTTTACATGTTCCACCTTATGCAAGTTGTCATCTACACATCCATAGTGGTAAAAATTGCTAATTTTGACTCATGGAGTGCTTGGGAAACCTCCTAGAATCAAATATGCATTATTCCTGGCCTCCTAAGCGTCCTTCTGCTTTTTCTGCTTTATTGCCTGCTTTTTCAGTGTTTTAAGGCAATTGGGAAAGTTTGACTAGGTGAGGTTAACTAGTTTTTTGTCCTCCACATCCTCCACTCTTTTCTCCTATGAAAATCATGTATGAGTTGTCTATCCACACACTATTATCTTGCCTATTTGATTTTTCCAATTCGTGAGCTCCTAGACAGTTTTGGAAACTGCTTTATGCACCTATGGGGGATTTGCTTAGTTTTAGTAAGCCTGCTTTTGACTAGATTTGAATTGCCTCTTAATGCATTCGAATCCATTATGTAATTATTTAATGTGGCAGCCTATGACTTCATATGGTTTTCTATTGTACACTTATTCAATACAGTTTAGTGTTCAACTCCATATTCAGTCTCTTTTGTGAGTAATTTTGCATGTACAATTGATAATTGTTGTGAGTGTAATTGTTCTATCACTGGGTTGAATTTCCACATGGTATCAGAGCCTTTGTAGATTGATTTCTCTCCTTCCAATTTTTTTTGTAGGTTCAACATCATTGACTAGGAGCATTCTACAGACTGCCGGGACAATTTCTGAGCTATGGATCATTCTCAGAAGATCATCTTGACTCCATTTAATTTCTTTGAATGGAAAGCAGAGATGGAGATACTGTTTAGAGCTAAAGGCCTCTACAAAGTGACTATGGCAATAGAAGCAGAGCCCAATGCAGCTGCAGTGAAAATTAAATGGCACAACAGGAGGGATGAGGCCTATGGTCTCCTGTGTCGGAGTATATCCAGAGACCTCCTCTTCCATATTGATGGAGTAACATCATCGAATGAAGTATGGGAGAATATTAGTGATATTTTTGGAAAGACATATGAGATGAGGGGACATCAAATTGAAAATGAACTGATCTCCCTGAGTCCCAATAGCTTTGAATCCCTGCAACTCTATTTCTCCAAGTTCAAAGCACTTGTTTTGCAGCTAAAACAATGTGGGATCAAAAAGAAGGATGATCATCTGGTCTTAGCCATACTCTCGAAGCTTGGACCTAACTTTTCATTGTTTTTTTCGACCTTCTATGCCACAAAGTTGACAGCTCGAGCCTGGAAGATGCCTAGTCTTGCGGATTTCATGGAATCTCTCACACAAGAACAAGATAAATTGGTGATGATGGGCACCATCAAACCTTCCAAAGATCAAGCTATGGTTGCTGTAGATTCAAGGGTGGATTCAAAAGGCAAGAAGAAATCTAAGAAGCCACCTGAGCAAAAGAGAGACAAGAACAAGTCTCCAGAGGAGCCTCAAGGTTCTAAGAAGAACTACCAGAAGAAGAAGAACAAAGGAGAAATGAGCAAGTGCGCATACTGCAGTAAGGGAAATCATCCTGAAATCTCCTGCATGAAGAAGCAAATAGACATGCTGACCCAACTCCTGGAGAAGAATGGCATCTCCCTTCTAGACAGCTCAAAGAAGAGGGAAGGAGGATCAAATTCAGAAGACAGAGAGAGAGTTCATGCATTGGTTGTTAGCACATCAAGCTCACCTAGTTTCATCATTGATTATGGAGCTTCAAGACATATGGTTTCGACCAAGGAGGCATTCACCTCACTTAACATGTCGAAAGGTCCACCAATAGTACTGGGAGATGACTCTCTCACTGAAAGTTTGGGCAAAGGGAGGATTGATCTTGATCATGGTAAGTTTAGTAATGTGTTGTATGTTCCAGGTCTTTCCTCTAACCTCTTATCAGTGTATTAGATGACCCACACAGGGTCTCCAAAGAAGGTCATATTCTCCCCTGATGAAGTTGAGATCACAGAGATCTCAAGTGGTAAAGTCATTGCAAAAGGAGTTGCAAATCATACTTCGAAGGTATATATGTTCTCACGCTTCCTACCCTACTCAAACCCCTCTGCTCTTCTGATTCATGCGAATGAGGCAAGCAAGCTTTGGAATGAAATATTTGGCCATATAAATTACAACTATATTTCTGATATTAGTGAAAAAGAAATGGTCATAGGGTTACCAAAGATAAAATTTTCCAAACGAGTATGTCAAGGTTGCATCCTAGGAAAACACCCAGAGCATAAATTTGAGAGAGCTAGTCATGAGAGAACCTCTGCACCTCTTGAGTTGATCCACAGTGGTGTTGCTGGCCCATTCCCTCATATGTCCATGAGTTAGGCCAAACATACATTAACTTTCATAGATGACTTTTCTAGTTATTGTTGGGTTCACTTCCTGAAACACAAGTCTGAAGTTTTTGGCCTCTTCAAAGTCTTTAAGGCTTTGGTTGAAAACCAATCTGGGAGGAAACTCAAGGTCCTCAGATATGAAAATGGTGGTGAGTATGTCAAGTTTGATTTTATTCAATATTGTGCAGATGAAGGTATTCAGATGCAGCATTCTATCCCTTACACACCACAACAAAATGGTGTTGCTGAGAGGAAGAACAGATCACTGAAAGAGATGGCAACCTGCATGATGGAGGCTAAGACTTTGCCACCAAAGTACTAGGCCGAAGCTATAAATTGTGCAGCCTATATTCAGAATAGGGTGCCTCATAAACATCTTGAAGGTATGACTCCTTTCAAAGCATGGAGTGGGCACAAGCCAGATGTGACCCATTTCAGTATTTTTGGCTCAAGGGCTTGGGCTAGAATTCCAACAAAAAAGAGGAAGGATTTGCAGCCCCAAAGCCAAGAGTGTCTATTTTTTGGGTACTCTAAAGATTCAAAATGGTACAAGCTGATAAATTTTAGCACAAACAAATCCTTCATTGAAATTTGTGTTCAGTTTCAAGAAGAACCCCTAGCAGCAGTGGAAGTTGGAGAAGCCTATTCACCACCAGAACCTCTGAATGTAAGTGAATAGATAGTTGAACGTGTTGATTCTGATATGTATGATAGTGATGATTTTATTGCAGATCCTAACATCCCTACAAGGCCAAAATGGGTAGCCAAGACCATTCATGCAGCTGGAAATCCTAATGACCCTAGGAGGACTAGATCTCAATTTGAGAGTGCTCTGTGCATGAAGGATCCTATGTTTGCTGAGAAATGCTATCTGATGGTGGAATAATATCGTTATACATATTAATATGCAGCAGATGATCCAATATGGAAAACAGCCATGAAGGAAGATTTCAGCTCACTCCAGAAGAGCAACACTTGGGAGCTGGTTGATCTCCCCCCAGGGAGGAAGCTAGTTCAGTGTAAGTGGGTGTACAAGACCAAATTTGCTGCTGATGGTTCACCTATAAAGTAAAAGGCCATATTGGTAGCTAATGGCTACTCACATGTTCATGGCATACATTACAATGAGACCTTTGCACCAGTGGCAAAGATGGACTCCATCAGGCTAGCCTTAGCCATTGCAGTTTCAAAGCAATGGAAGGTACATCACATGGATGTAAAGTGTGCCTTCCTGAATGGAGATCTCACTGAATAGATATACATGCAAAAGCATCAAGGATTTTCTACTAACCCATCTCTTGTGTGCAGGCGAAATAAGTCATTGTATGGGCTTGAGCAAGCCCCTAGGGCTTGGTATGCCAAGATTGATAGCTTTCTGCTATCACTGAATTTTGTTCAATGCAAATCAGATCCAAATGTCTATTTGAAGTTTATTAGTGGTTCATTAATGATCATTTTGTTATATTTTGATGACCTCCTCATTACAGGAAGCTCAAAGGATGAAATTGCTTCTTTGAAGGGTGCAATGAGCCAAGCCTTCTCCATGACAGATTTGGGGCTCTTAAGCCAATTCTTGGGGATTGAGATTGCTCAAACCAAAGCTGGAATCAAGGTGCACCAATCCAAGTATGCCTTGGATTTGCTGAAAAAATTCAAAATGAAGGATTGCAAGCCAAGCAAGACTCCTTTTCTTTCAGGAGTGAAGCTTGAGGAAGATGATTCTTCACCTACGGTAAACAATACACTGTATAGGAAATTGATTGGATTTTTATTGTATCTTACACATAATAGACCTGATATTTCTTATGCAGTAAGTGTGGATTCTATATACATGGATCAGCCTCATGAGATCCATTGGAAAGCAGCCAAAAGGATCCTTAACTTTGTTCAGGGAACAAGGACACATGGGATCTTCTATAAAGCTAAATCTGATATTGATTTGATTGGGTTTACTGACAGTGGTTGAGAAGGTGATAGCACAGATAGAAAGTCAACATCAGGTTATGTGCTCATGCTTGCAGAAGGGCCAATAAGCTGGTCAAGCAAGAAACAGAGTGCCATTGCACTCTCATCTACAGAAGCAGAGTACAAAGGAGTTGTAAATGCAGCAACTCAATGTTTATGGTTGCAGGGGTTACTTGGAGAATGTGGCTTTGAATTAGAATAATCAACTACCATATATTGTGATAGTCAGAGTACCATTTGAATCTGCAATGATCCAGTTCAGAAGCTGAGAACCAAACACATTGAGATCCATATGCACTACATCAGAGAGCTTGTGCATGATGGCACCATTCACCTACTCTTCTGTTCATCTTCAGAACAAGTAGCTGATATCTTCACCAAATATTTTTGTGAGAAGAAATTCAGCAATCTCAAATCACTACTGGGGATTTTTTATCATGCTTTGAAGCATGAGTGATGACAAGATTTCCATATTTTGTTTTACAGTCCATGTTTAAGGGAGGATTTTTCCCACTGGGTTTTTGCCTCTTTCCTTGGTTAAATGTACATGTAGTATGTAAAGGGTGACTAAGCCTTGTTGCTAGGCCCTATAATTTTATGATATATTACTCATAAGTCAGGCTTAAGGGGGGGTGTTAGAATAATCAATACATAGTTACCTACCTTAGACATTAATTAATCCATTTTTTTCTTATTTGCTTAGTTTCCATGTTCCACCTTATGCAAGTTTTCATCTACACATCCATAGTGGTCAAAATTGCTAATTTTGACTCATGGAGTGCTTGGGAAACCTCTTGGAATCAAATCTGCTTTATTCCTGGCCTCCTAAGCACCCTTCTGCTTTTTCTACTTTATTGCCTGCTTTTTCAGTGTTTTAAGGCAATTAGGAAAGTTTGACTAGGTGAGGTTAACTAGTTTTTTGTCCTCCACATCCTCCACTCTTTTCTCCTATGAAAAGCATGTATGAGTTGTCCATCCACACACTATTATATTTCCTAATTGATTTTTCCAATTCATGAGCTCCTAGACAGTTTTGGAAACTGCTTTATGCACCTATAGGGGATTTGCTTAGTTTTAGTAAGCCTGCTTTTGACTAGATTCGAATTGCCTCTTCATGCATTCGAATCCCTTGTGTAATTATTTAATGTGGCAGCCTATGAATTCACAAGGTTGGCTATTGTACACTTATTCAATACATTTTAGTGTTCAGCTCCATATTCAGTCTCTTTTGTGAGTAATTTTTCATTAACAATTGATAATTGTTGTGAGTGTAATTGTTCTATCACTGGGTTCAATTTCCACAGATCAGAAGGTCATCCACATACAATAAAATAATTATTAAAGAACCATGAATCATATTCCATCAAACATTTGGATCAGACTTGCATCTACAATAGTTCAGTGATAGCAAAAATCCATCAATCTTGGCATACCAACCTCTAGGAGCTTATTTTAGCCCATACAATGATTTCTTCCACCTACACACAAGAGACATATTAGTCACAAAACCTTGTCTTCTGCATATATATTTATTTTTTTAGATCACCATGTAGTAAATCACTCTTTACATCCATGTGATGTACTTCCCACTGCTTGGAAGCTGCAATGGCAAAAACTAGTCTTATGGAGTCCATATTTGCGACTGGTGCAAAGATATCATTGTAGTAAATTATTTGGACTTGGGAGAGGCCCTTGGGAACTAAATTTGACTTATATTTCATAGAATAACCATCAGCATTAAATTTGGTTTTGAAAACCCACTTACACTTGACTATCTTTGTCCTTGAGGGGAGATTGACCAGTTCCCATGTGTCTTTCTTTTGGAAAGAAGGAAATTCCTCCTTCATGGATGTTTAACATATTGGGTATTCATATGATTCTTCATATGTCTATGTATCTGATTCAATCATTAGAAAACACTTATCAACAAAGAAAGGGTCCTTCACAGAGAGGACACTCTCGAATTTAGATCTAGTCCTCCCAAAATCACTAGGATTCCCAACTACTTCCCCAACTGCTTGAATGGTATTTGATTCCAACCTTGGCCTTGTGGGGATATTTGTATATGAAATTAATTCATCATTATAATACATATCAGAATCAAATATTTCATTAGTTCCTTCACTTACAAGCAAAGGTGGAGAAGGTGAAGAGGACTCTCCAATTTCTGCTTCTACCATAGGCTCTTCTTCCAACTGAACACTCCATTCAATGAATTCTTTTTGAGTGCTCATGTTAATCATAGTATACCCTTTGGATTATTCAGAATACCCAACAAATAGGAACTCTTGACTCTGGGGTTCCAAAGCCCTCCTTTTATCCAGTGGAATTCTATCCCATGCCCTTGAGCCAAAAATCCTGAATTGAGAAACATATGGTTTGTGCCTACTCAAAACTTTGAAAGGAGTAGCTCCATCAAGTTGATTGTGAGGCACCCTAATATGAATGTAGTATTCAAAATTTATAGATTCAGCCCAAAAGTTTGGTGGAAAATTCTTAGACTCCAACATACAATTAGTCATCTCCTTGAGGCTTCTATTCTTTCTCTCAAAAACACCATTCTCTTGAGGTCTGTAGAGAATAGAATGTTTCATCTAGATACCTGCATATTCACAATATTTAATGAATTCAGACTTGAAATATTCACCATCATTATAATATATGAGGATCTTTAGTTTCCTCTATTAGCTGGAATATTTCACCTCCTGCGGACAGCAAGGTGTTCCACTGGTCTGAATGGTTCAGATCCAGAACAAATAGAGGACAGAGGTTGAAGAATCTCCCTAAACGCTGTAGATATCTGGAATACAAGGATTTGACATTTCACCTATGTACCTGGAAAAAATCTCAACATGAAACGAATCAAAGCAACCAGAATATGATCTACTAATCTATGCTAGTGACTAAGGAATCTAGCAACATATATATGCGAAATCACAACATCAACATCATATGTGGGACATAACTCAACTTGCATTAGAAATATGAAGAATTTTACAACCAATCCTTAGTGTTGACATGCATCTGCATGAAACCAGCTCTTCATCCCCAAAAGCTATGACTCTAGCTCTCTATGCTCTCTCCAAATGATCTTGGGTGAAAAATCAATCCAACAGCATAACAATACCTTCAATGTTCTCCCCTCAACCAGGGATATGAGCTCATATTTATAGGGCTTTAATGGATAGAGATGGTTGAGAAATTAGTGGGTGAGGTGGCCTCTAAGATCCTAGGATGAGGTATCTCAAGCTCAACCAACCCACATCAGTAGGGATAAGGAAGTACACGAGGCTTATCATCTAGAAGCCTCAAGAAACTTCTCTTTTTCCCTTTTTACCCAAGGTACCATGCTTCTCCTTCTATGACAGAGAGATTCTTGTAATAACCACCTATGGACCAAGGGAAATGGGCAGTGGCACCGCTTATGGACAACCGATGAAAGGCGGTGTGAGTATGGGTACCTCTCCTAGATAAAGGGGCATGCGTAGTGCTGGGAATTTGTATGACAGATTGATAAAAAACCATTTAATTTCCACTCCAGAATCTGGGATTCCGTGCAAGTAGGTATGTCAAATGTCTTATCACATGATGGTGACAGGATTTTGGTATAACAGGATGCCCCCCAAAGCATGAGTCTTAGAGTGATACGATAAACAAGAGCTTTGAGAACAAGTCGTCACCAGGAGATGAAAATGTCAGCTCGATTGGAGTATGCAGTAAAGTAAGCATCTGTAGTACATCAGTATGTTGACTCATAGACACAAGTAACCAAACTCATAGCTGAAGACCACTACAAGGCGGATCCATGAGTGGAATAAACAAGAATGGCTACTAGAATACAGCATAGATCCATGTGATAGAGGACTCAAACTTGGACATAGCTACCAGACATACAACGTAGATCTATGTCATACAGATGCAAATTTGAGCATAACCACGACCATACAAATGTGGATCCATGCTATATATACAAAACTCCATCGCAACTTGGGCAAAAAGCAATGAGCGCTTTTAAAAAAATGCCCAGGGTCTTCGTCTCGTCTTCCACAAAGTACGATTCTATCCATGTGATTACAATGATCTGAAGTCAAACATGGTAGAAACCACTTGATTACTGGCCAATGATGTGAACCATTAACAAGTGCAAGGGAGATCACCATTAATGTCAATGATTCCCAAGGTACCCTAGTACAATCTATTGAGTGTGAATAGATGTCCTGATGTCGAACACCCAGTCAATTCTGTTGATCAAAGTTCAATGATGTGAACCTATGTCGAAAGTGAGAGAATCTGTCATTAAGGAATACAAATATCAAGGTACTAAATATTGTTTCTAAGACTATTTCTTGGATGATGAGGTGATGTCGATGGGAATAGTCTCGTCGAAGGAGGGCCATGATGAGTCCCACATCGACGACACGAAACTTGGAACATAGTTTTGGAATGATGTGAATGTAGTAACCATATGACTGACTCAAATATACTGACACAAAGAATGTATAGACTGCAGAGGTAAAACTTCTTCAGATCCCTTTTGAACATCGGGTAGCATGACAAAATGACTTGGAATCATGACTAGACAGGACATACACAATGCGACAGTGGACAATGCATTATTTCGAAAGACTCAAAGGATTGGCATGACTGATGAAAGTGGATCGTCACAGAGATCAGCTGAATACCCAATTGACTAACATGATTGTGCAGACAAGTGCCATGTTCAAAGGTAACGACAAACAACTGCCATTATTTGCAAAATGATTCCCTTCCCATTTTCCCCATCATGATTGATGAGTGCCACTTTTCAGTTTTACGAGTTCAAAGAGGGTAACAAACACTCGATATTGCCTATCAAAAGACAAGTCCAGTCTCATATGTTTTACGAACTTGAGAGAGGAGGGGTTTGTTCCCAAAATGGGTCTCTCAATGTTTAATTTAACGAGTCCACTAAAAGAAAACTCAGTATTTTTGATGTTTAGAGAGTCTAAACGAATACATAAGAAAAATCCATGGGGGTCCTTTTTCGTATGATTTAGTCTCTAAGGCCTAAAAAAGTGTAAAATCATACCTTAGAGAACTCTTCCAGTCATGATTGGCTAGAGTGATCCTTTCTCGTAAATAGTCCTATCTGAACCGAGAAAGAGATAACCTACCGTCGGATGGATGACTCTTCAAATACTTTAACGAGCGTGAAGAAGACAAGATCGCTCGACAATATTTTCATATTTAGGGAGCCTGAAAAGGGTTTAAAGAGAACTCCATTAACCTTTCTCATGTTTGAATCCAGAGCACGAAAAAGTAATAAATTAAGCTCAAACCACTTTTCATGTTTTAACCAGAGCACGAAAAATGAAAAGTAAGCTCAACACCATATTACTATTTTTAACGAGCTTGAGGATCAGTTGAAAGAATGCTCAAGGATTGGTTTCATTTTTACGCAAGCTCAAAACCAATGGGTAAACTATGCTTGAAAAAATCCCATTAACATGACATATAGAGGTTGGAATCCTGCCCCCAACATGATTGCTAGCGAAGCCTACCCCTAACATGGTTGCTAGCAGCCTACCCCTAGCATGCTTGCTAGCGGCTCGACATGCCCCCAAGCTTCGTTTCATTGGACGATTCTTCTTCCATACCCAACCTAAAAACCTGGTTACTAATGTGAAAATGTTCACGAGGGAGGTAGGAAGAATGAGAATTGGGAAGGCGAAAAGAAGGTTCAAGTTCTAACACTAAAGTGAAGACTCGACTCAAGGGAAGGGGATATATTTCATTTTTACACAAGATTGAAATGGAAGGTAACTATGCTTGGAACATGGTTTCATTTTTATGCAAGCTTGAAACCAAAAGGGTAAACTATGCTAAAGGAAACCTACTTCATTTTTTAACGAGCTTAAAATAGAAAATGAACTATGCTCAAGAATGGTTTCATTTTTATGCAAGATTGAAACCAAAAGGTAAACTATGCTTGAGGAGATCCATTTCATTTTTTAATGAGCTTGACATAGAATAGGTACTTTGCTCAAGAAAAAACTGACATGATGGTCAGAACCTGACATGATGGTCAGGTGCTATTTCATTTTTTAACGAGCTTGACATAGAATAGGAACTTTTCTCAAAACATGGTTTCAGTTTTATGCAAGCTTGAAACCAAAAGTGTAA